>MU377189.1:0-66466 GCA_022495195.1 Xylaria digitata
AACTAAATTAAACATTTAAAAAAGTTTTTAAAGTATTAAATTAGTTTTATATAATTTAAATTATATAATTTTATAGCTTAAAACAAAATTATTAACAAAAACATTGCTTAAATTATTATTATTGGCTAAAAAATATTTATTTTTTTAAAAATTACAAACTTTATATAACATTAAAAATATATAATTTTAAGCTAATTATATTAAAAAAAAAATTGTATAATATTAAAATAATTTGCTAAAAACTATTTTAAAAGCTATTAATTAAGTTATAAAAAATATAACATTATTTGTATACAAAATTTAATTATTAAAAAAAAAAACATAGCATTTTAAACAGCAAACTATAAACTTAGCTAACGCTGCTATATAAAAAATAAACGTATTTAAAATAAAAAGTTATTTATTATATAGCAAAAACAAAATTTTAAAATTAAACAAGCTGTTAAAACGTAAATTTTAAATAAAATATATACAAATAGTTGTTATATAAAAGCTAGTACAGCGCGCGTACAAAAATATAAAACATATAATAAGCTTAAGCATAATGCACAAACTTATTAAAATGCTATAAAAATATTTAGCAATAATATATTTAATTAAATTTAATTAATTTAATATATTATAGTTAAATTATTTAACTTATATATACAAAAGTATAAAAAAGTGTTTTAATAGCTTATATGTTTTAATAGCTTGTGTTATACGTTAGCTATTAACTTAATATTTTTATATAACGTGCTATATAAGTAAACAGTTTACACAAGTTAAACAATCCAGTTTTTACACCTTTATACATACAATTTAAATAATTTAATTACAACATAAAAAATTAATTAAAACTAATTAAAATTGTTTTTATTAAATAATTTTATATTGTTTTAATAAGTGTGCATATTATGCTTAAGCTTGCTGCATGTTTTATAACGCTGTTAACGCGCTGCTTTCTTTTTTGTATAACAATTATTTGCCTACATTTTTTTTTTTATTTAGTTTTTAACAGCCTGCTCGATTTTAAAATTTTATTTTTTTTATATAATAAATAATCTGTTTTTTTATATACGTTTTTTTTTGTACAACAATGTTAATTAAACATTTTATTTGTTTTTTATAATATTATAATCTTTTTTTTTAATAATATAGCTTAATATATAAGCAGCGTTATACTTTTTATAATTTAGTTAATTGTAAACAAAATATTAGTTAGCAAGCTATTTTAGTATTATATAACTTTTTTTTTTATATATTAAGCTTGCAATTACATTTTTATTATATTTTAAAAAGTTTTTAAATGCTAAATAAGCAAAAGCTTGTTTAACAACTACAAAAATGTTTTAGTTAACAATTTAATTTTTAGCTATAAAATTATATAATTTAAATTATATAAAACAAGTTTAATTTTTTTAAAGCTTGTTTAAATGTTTAATTTAGTTATAAAAGCTTTGTACGCTTTATAAAACGTAGCAAAAAAATCTTTTTTTGCAATATAAGTAATATAAGCCTAAATTAAATTAATAATTTTTTTGTTATATGCGCGTTTTAACAAATTAAAACAACTAATATTAAAAAATTAAAGCTAATATAATAAATAAACAAGCATATAAAATATAATAATGTTATAGTTTTTATAATAACGCATCCCCCAATTAACCGGATCACCCAATTGACCGGATCACTTTTTTTGCCATACAAATATCGTCCGTGCGTTATTACGTAATAATTTAATAACTTTACTAGTTTTTACTTTATAAACTAATAAAATATACTATTAGATTTGTAACTAAACGTAGATTTTAAATCTATAAAGTATAGTCTTACAGCTATTTTTGTTAATTAGTTATTAAGCAATACGCTAAAGTAAACGCTAAAATAATCCTTGCTTAGCGCTTATTTAGCGTATTGCTTAATAACTCGCTTAATAAAATAGTTATAAAATAAATAAAAATACTACTAGATTTGTTTTTTAATTACAATTCGAATAATACTATTTATTATATTATAGCTATAATATTAACAAAGTTATTTATATGCTAAAAAGTACTGATTTTTATATATAAAGTAGTATACAGGATTTTTTTTAACTTTATAAGCTAAATAGTAGGGCTAATTTTAAAATGTTTATATAATAATTTTTTTTATTTAATTTCGAATTTAATAGTGTTTTTACCTTATTTTTACAATTTTTCTTTAAAAAGTTATTAAAAGATTAATATAACAAATTTAAAAATAGTACGGAACCCGAAACTGATCCGGTTAATTGGGTAATCCAGTTAATTAAGGGATGCGTTATTTATAAATTACTAAATAAAGCTTTTATATAAAAAATAAAAAGCTTTAAAAGCTAACCTATTACAATATTATTACTAGTTTACTTATTAAAAAAGTAATTAAATTGCTAATTTTTAAAAAAAACCGCAGTTTTTATTTAAAAATTATTAACTTTATATATAAATTTTTTTTTTTAAATAAGCAGCAGTAACAACGTTATATTTTTATTATTAATATATTTAAAAAAAATAATTCATTTACTTTTTTTAATATTTTTTTTAAAAGTTTAGCGTATAAAAGCTTTAGTTATCACTTAATAATTGTTTTTAATGCTTTAATTTATATTTATTTTGTTTATATTAAAAAAACGTTGCAAAAAAATATTTGCTACTTTTAAAATTTTAAAACAATTAAAAATACAGTTAATATTAACTGTTATTACGTTATTAATACACATATAATTAAAAAAATTTAATTTAGCTAATTTAACTGCTTTATTTTAAGCTAAAAAACAAGTAAGCTACTTTTTGCTAAAGCTTTTAATATATGTTTAGCTATTAATTTAAACTTAAAAAACAAAAATGCGAAGTTTAGCTTAGCTTGCTTTATTATTTAATTAGCTAATTAAATTTTATAATAAATAAATAACGCTTAAAAGTTAGCATAAGCTTAATTTTAAGTTAAAATATTACGAATTTAGCAACGTATATATAACTTATTAATATTTTATTTACGTATTGCTTTTTAAATTAAAGTTTTAAGCTAAACTATATAAACTATAACTATAGCGCAGTATTAGTTTAAATATAAAAGCATAACAATAAATAAAAATTAATTTTAAAAAAAATAAAAGTAAAAAGTAATTTTAAAAGTTAATTGCAGTTGCGTTATTAAAAAGTGTTTAATTAAAATAGTTAAAAATAATAACGCGTTTTTAAAGGTTTAAAGGTAGTTCGCAATATAAAGGGTTATAAGCCAAAGGTTTTACTTATATGTTACATTATAATATTATAAAAAAAATAATAAAATTTATTTTATATTAAAAATTAATAATATATATAAATTAATATAATTTTATAAGTTTTTAAAAATAAGTTAAACATTAAAACATTAGCTTTAAAACTTATTACTTGTTATTATTTAACAAAAATATAAAAAAGTTAATTAAAAACTGTTTGTAATAATATTACAATATTATATTTAAAAAGTTTTTTAAAGTTAAATATAATATAATATATATTTTATATAACGCATCCCACAAGCTAGTTGTTAAATATAAGCAACGGCATGCAATTAGGTTAAATGTGTTATTATTTATTAATATAATGTTGTAGTTTTTATGTAGTAGTAATTGCGTTTGTAAGCAGAATTGTATAAAGGTCCCTGTTATCTTAACATAAGTTTGTTATTAAATACCTTTTTAGTTAATATACCGAATAAGATTATATCCCTTATATTTAACACACCCTTTTAAAAAGCACTTTTTAAAAAATAATTCCTATAGCCAAAAGCTTCTAGAAATAACCTTTTACAACTTTATAAAACTAAAATACCTTTTTTAATTATTTAGTTATTTATATGTTAAATTTTTCTTCTTTTAATAAATTTTTTAACATTTTTTATTTTTTTTTAGGTATTTTTTATAATTTTTCCTGTTTTTAAATGTTTTTAATATTTACAAAGTTAAACTGTTTTAAAAAAATGTTCTATTTTTCTTTAGAAAAAGCTTTAGTTAAGCTATTAGCAATCATGTTGTTTATAAAAATATATTCAACTTTAAAGGTTTTATTAATAACTTTTTAGCGTAGCTAATAATTGTAAATATTAATATAACATAGCTTTATATATAGCGTAACAATATCTTTGGTTATTAAACTAATAGTTTATTAATTATTATACTAAATTTAAATCTGCTTATTATTTAAAGCAACTCTTAGTTTCTTAATTAATTAGCTAATAAACATAAATTCTTTAGCTGCTTAAGCTAACGCAAATAACTTAGCTTTAGTAATTAATATAGTTATAATATTTTGTTTAACGTACAACACGGGCATCTTGCGCACATAGGCATTCTATGCACTTTTTTACGCTTTTGTATACAAAACTATAATAATTTAATTATAACTAAAAAAATTAATTAAAACTAATTAAAATTGCTTTTGCTAAATGTTTTTGTTTTATTTTAGCATGTATAAGCATTATGTTTTAGTTTGCTACATATTTTATAACGCTGTATTTATGCTGCACTTTTTTTTATATAACAATTATTTAACTGCACTTTGTTATTTATTTGCTTTTTAATAGCTTTTTAAATCTTTTAATTTTGTTTTTTTTATATAATAAATAATTTTTTTGCTTAAATTTATTTATTTTTTATATAGCAATATTAGCTTAGTTTTTAATTTGCTTTTTAAAATTTAGCTATTTTAGTTTGCAATAATATAACTTAATGCTTTAGCATGCTTGTTTTTTTTATAATTAAATTAATGGCGTTTAAAACAGCTGTTAAAAAACTATTTTAATATTATATAACTTTGTTTTTAATATATTTAGCTTATAATTTAATATTTTTTATATTATATAATGTTTTTAACTTTTAAATTAAAAGTTTAACAAACGATTGTAAAAATGTTTTTTTTAAATTTTTAATAAAAGTTAAAAAATAATATATATTAAATTATACAAAATAAAGCCAGCTTTTTTAAAGCTTTTTTAAATATTTTGTTTAATTATTAAAATGTTATATATGCAGCAAAATAATTTAAAAAAATCTTTTTTTTTAATATAAATAATATATATTTAAACTAATTTATTAATTTTTTTATTATATAACTGTTTTAAAAAACTAAAATATTTAATATTAAAAAGCTAAAATTAATATAACAAATAAAAAAGTATGCAAAATATAATAATATTATATTATTTAGCATACAACTTAAATTTAATAAAGTAATAGCTTTTATAACTGTTTAAAATTAAAAAGCAAAAAACATTTTTTATATAATTAGCTATATACTTATTAAAATGTTTAATTTAATTTAAACTTTTTTTGTTTATAGTTTAATTGTTTTTTATTATTACAATTTTTTAAAAACATAATAAACTGCTATTTTTATACTAAAAAAAAAAATAAGTAAGCTTAGCTAAAATAATATAAAGCAGCATAAAATAGCTATATAAAAAAATAGTTTAAATAACAGTTAACTATTTTTAATTATTTTGTTATATAGCTTTTAATTATTTATAACGTTTAAATAAAGTTATAACTATTTTAAACAATATTTTGTTTATTGCAAAGCTTGTTTATTAAAGTTATAAATATTTTTTTTTAAAATGCTTTTAATTGCAATTATATTTTATATAAAAGTAAACTATATTTAATATACGTTAAAATCTTTATAAAAAACTTGCTAGTAATTAATTTAGCAATTAAAATATATATAAAGCTTAAATTTCTGTTATATAAAAGTTAAAACTTAGTTAACTTTAATAAGGAGCGCGTTGCAGTTATATAACAATTAATTTACTATATTTTTTATATTATATAATTTAAACAAAAATGCTTGCGCATTTAAATTAAATATATATTATATAATTAACGCATTTTTTACTTAGATTAGCTACCTAATTAAATTAGCTACTTTTTTAAACCTTTATATACGCATTTAAAAATAATTTAATAATAATACGTATAATTAATTTAAACTATTTAGAATTTAATTTGTTAAACGTTTTTATATTGTTTTAACAAGTTTATATATTATAGCTAAGTTTGCTGCAAGTTTTATAGCGTTAAGCGCATGTTTTTTTTTTTTTTTGTATAACAACTATTTTAATAGTTTTTACAATTTTTTTGCTTAACTACGTTTTTAAAAGCTTATAAATTTTTTGCTTTTTATATAATAAAACATTTTTTATTTTGTAATTAAGTTTTTTTTATATAACAACGTTAGTTAAGCTAGTAATTTGTTTTGCAAAAAGTTGCAATTTTTTTTTTAATAATATAAAACAATATATAATATTAGTTATATTATATATAATTTAGTTTATATTTTTAATAATAAATATTAAAAAGCTATTTTAATGTTATATAATTTTTAATTTAATATATTAAAATAAAAATTAAGCTTTAGTTAAATTATTTAAAGTTATAAATTATTACCAAGCAAATAAAGTTAAAAATAAAAGTTTAATTTAAAAAGTAATTAAATAATAATTTAGCTGGTTAATAACATATTTTAAATTATATAGCTTTAATTTTGCTTTTTTAAAACTTTTTATATATTATTTAAAGTTATAAACTTAAAAAACGTATAAAAAAATGCGCTAAAAAAATCTTTTTTTTTAATATAAATAATATATGCTTGTATTAAATGCTTAATTTATTTGCTGTATAACTATTTTAAAAAACTAAAACATTTAATATTTAAAAGTTAAAGCTTATAAAAAAAGTAAAAAAGTATATAAAAAGTTATAATTTTGTTATTTTTATAATATTGTTTAAAATTAATAAAATAATAGCTTTTATGTTTATTAAAAATAAATAAACAGTAAACTTTTTTTATATAACTTTTTGTATATAAATTAAAATGTTTAATTTAATTTACGCTTTATTTGTTTGTTGTTTAATTATTTTTTATAGTTTTAACTTTTTAATTGTTAAATAAATTAATATTTTTATATTAAAACAATAAATAGTTTTGTTTTATTAAAATAATATAAAGTAAAATAATATAGCTATATAACAAAATAATTTAAATAATTATAAACTAATTTATATTATTTAGTTATATAACTTTTAATTTTTATATATGTTTAAATATAGTTATAACAAAGTTAGCTATAATTTTGTTTATTATAAATCTTGTTTTGTTAAAATTATAAATATTGTTTTTATAAATGCTGTTTTTAGTTATTGTTTTTTATATAAGTATAAACTAAACGCAATATTTAATCAAATTTTTGTTTAATACTTTTTAGTAATTAATTTTTTGATTAAAACGTATTTAAAGCTTTAGTTGCTTTTATATAAAGTTAAATATTTAGTTTTTTTTTATAAAGCGTTTTTTATATAGTTTTAGCAATTAGTTAACTATATTTTTAATATTATTATATTTAAATAAAAACAATTGTGCAATAAAGTTAATAATATATTATACAATTAAATTTTTTTTAAATTTAATTAATTTAAACTTTGAAAAACGCGTTTTGTTGTTTAAATTAAAACCGCGTTTTTAATTAATAAAAGTTGTACAAAAAATATTATAAAGTTTAACAACACGTTTAAAAAATAAACAAAAGTTGTTTTAGCAAGCTTAAAAAACTAGCTGTAAGTTAGCTTTAGTTTAAAAGTTAACTATTATTGTTAGTTAAAAAAAAAAGAATAAAAAATATTGCGTACAAAAGTTTAAAAAAATAGCTAATCCAATTAAGTAGCTAATTCAAGTAGAAAATGCGTTAGTTTTTATATAAGTTGTTATTATTGCAGGCACGTTTTGCTAAAAAATAAAAGCTATTGCTATTTAATAAAGATTTTTTTATAATATAATATTTATATTTGTTATTAATATTGTTTTAGTTAAAACTTTTTTAATTATAATTAATATAATAATTATTGCGCTTTTTAATTATATTAACATGTTTTTAGCTTTAGCAATAATAATTTTTTTTATTTAGGTATTAATATTGTTAAAAAGCTTTATTTAGTTTAAAATTAAATTAGGATTTAAATTGCTTAAAATTTTTTTAGTTCTGATTTTTTTTAGTTAGTTTTATTATTTTTTAATGTTATATAACATATAACACAAATCTATTAATAATATAAATTTATTAACAACTTTTCTATACTTTTGTATAAACAAATATAATAATTTAACTATAATATTAAAAATTAATTTAATTTAATTAAAAATATTTTTATTAAATATTTTTATAACATTTTAATAAGTGCGCGCATTATGTTTAAGCTTGCTGCATGTTTTATACTTTTGTACGCATGCTATATTACTTTTTATATAACAACTACTTGCACATATTTCTTTTAAAATCTGCTTTTTAATAGCTTGCTTAATTTTAAAATCTTATTTTTTTTATATAATAAAAGATTTTTTATTTTAAATACGTTTGTTTTTTGTATAGCAACGTTAGCTAAATATATAATTTGCTTTTTAAAATGTTAAAACTTTTTTTTTTAATAATGCAACTTTATATATAAACAATGTTATATTTTTTATAATTTAATTAATAGCATTTAAAATAGCTGTAAAAAAGCTACTTTTATGTTATATAATTTTTTTTTTAATATAATTACTTTAAAATTGCATATTTTTAATATTATATAAAGTTTATAATTTTTAAAAAAATAAATATTTTTTAAATAATAAAAATAACTTAAGTAATATTTTAGTTAGCAATTTAGTTTTAAGTTATAAAAACATATAATTTAGGTTATATAAAACTAATTTAATACTTTTAAAACTTTTTTATATATTTAATTTTGTTATAAAAGCTTTGTACGCTTAATAAAAAGCAATAAAAAAATCTTTTTTTAAAACATAAATAATATATAACTATACTAATTTATTAATTTTATTAATATACAAATGTTTTAATAAGCTAAAACAATTAATATTAAAAAGCTAAAGTTAATATAACAAATATAAAAGTATATAAAAAGTAATAATTTTATATTTTTTGGCATACAATTTAAATTTAATAAAGTAGTAGCTTTTATAGCTATTAAAAATAAATAAGCAATAAATATCTTTTGTACAACTAGCAATATGTTTATTAAAATGTTAAATTTAATTTAAACCTTGTTTATTTGTTGTTTAACTATTTTTTATAGTTGTAATAACTTAATTATATAGCAATTTGCTATTTTTATATTAAAATAAAAAATAAGTTTTTTTAGCTAAAATAATATATAGTAAAATAATATAACTGTATAATAAAACATTTTAAATAATAAACAACTATTTTTAATTGCTTTACTATATTGTTTTTAATTATTTGCGTTAGTTAAAAGTTATAACAATTATTTTAAACAATATTTTGCCTATTATAAAGCTTGTTTTATTAAAATTATAAATATTTTTTTTAGCAATTTTATTAAAAGTTATTATTAATTATATAAGTTTAAACTATTTTTAATATATATTAGGATTTTTGCAAAAAATATATTAGTAATCAATTCTTTGGTTAAAACGCGTATAAAAAATAAGTTGTTGTTGTATAAAGTTTAAAGCCCAGTTAATGCTAACCGCAGTTGCGTTATAAGCGCGTAAAAAAAAATTCGCTATATTTTTAATACCATTTAACTAAAGCAGAAATAATCGCAAAACTAAGTTTATTATATATTGTACAATAGTTTGCTTTTTTAAATTAGTTAATTTTTGTACTGGTAAAAATATATTGTGTTATAAAAAAATTCTAAGCTAGCAGTTCTTAAGCGTTGTACGAAAAACATTATAAATTTTTGCTGCACAATTAAAAATTAATTTTTTGTTGCGTACAAAAGCTTGTAATATAAGCTGTATATTTTCTTTATTTTATAAGCGCGCTATTATTAATTGTTAAATAAATAGTAAATAAACAATAGGTATATAAAAATATAAGAAAGTTGTTAATAAACTTATGTTGTTAATAAATTTGTATTATACGTTAACTATATTTATTATATTAATCTTTTTAATAAATAAAAAGTTAAAATAACTAAGTATTTTATTTTAAAGTATAATAAAAAGCTTTTTTGGAATTGGTTTGCTTACTTTTTTAGTTTTTAATTTAAGTAAAATAATAATTAAAAGTTTTAAGGTTTTAATTAAATAGCTGCTTAGCTGTTTTCAACTTGCTATTAATATTAGCTTTTAAAAAAGCTAACTAGCAAATAAAAGTTTTAGTTTATACAAAAAATATATTTTAATTATATTTATATTAATGCTAGTTTTTGCTATTTAAGCCTTAAATAAAGCTATAGTATTAATTTTTGCAAGCTTAATTTATTTTGCTATATGCATATAAAATGCGTTTAAAATAACGCTAAAATTTATATATTAAACTAATAAACATAAAGTTTAGCTTTTAAATTTATTTAATTTATTTGTTATAAATAAAATTTATTTTAAATAAAAAGTATTTAAATTTAAATAGTTTGCTTAAGTTTATATTGCTATTAAACTTATTATTATATTTGTTTTAATAATATTGTAAATAAAATTTACGTTTAGCTTAGTTTTAAAAATGCTTTTTTTAATTAAAAAATAAAAACAATAATAAAAATAATAATGTAAATAGCTTTAAATTAAAAAAGTTATTTTTAATATAATAGCTAAAGTTAAGTTATTAATTAAAAAAAATAGTATAATAAAAAGTTTAATAAAAAGTGTTTAAATTGTTAAAGTTTTTTAAATTTTTTAATTTTTTAATTTTTAAAACTTTTTTTTTTTTTTTTTTTTTGTAGTTGTTTTATATGCTTTTTTAAAACGCAGTTTATATAAATTTAATATAAACTGCTTTTTTTGCTTTAGTTGTTTTTTTAGTTTGTTAAGTTTAATAGTTAACTAAGCATTTTGCTGTTAAAATAGTTAAATAAAAGCTTTTTTTAGTTTTATTATGTTAATATTAAAAAAATTTAATAGCTTTTAGCTTTTGTTATTATTTAAAAATGTTTTGTTGTTATTTTATAAATAACTTATATATAAAAGTTTTATAAAAAAAATAAAGCGAGCTAGTTGTTTTAAAGCTATAATAGTTGTATATTATAAATAACTTTTAAATAAAAGCTTTAAAATTGTTATATTTAAAAAGTTTTTTAAAGTTAAGTATAATATAATATATATTTTATATAATAAGTTTTATATAAAACTAAAGCTTGTAAAAGCAAAAAATAGTGTGCAAAGCACACCTGGATAAATTATAGTAATAAGGGTAAACAAAATCAGAAAAAGCATACTTTGATTAGTAGTTTAGTTGGTAGTGCACCTGAATTATAACAAAAACTGCGTTTTTTTAACCAAATTTATAATGCTTATAAATTATAAACAACATATTACTACTATATTTATAACAGTTAAAAATCGCTAATTATAAAAAGTTGTATATAAAACGTATAAAATTAGCTTTTTTACTTTTTGTAAAAAATTTTAAAAAATTTTATTTTAAAAACAAGCTTATAAAATTAACTGTTTATTAAGCTTTAAAATTAAATTAAAAATAGTTAACTAAATTTATTATTTTAAAAGCTTAAAGCTATAACTACGCGTTTAATAGCAACTAAATTAATTGTTTTATTATAAAGTATTTAAATATAAAAACAAAGCTATAAATTTTTTTTAAAGCTGTTAAAGCTGCAACAAACTTTTTAAATAAAATAAAATGTGTTTTTAAGCATTATAAAACTGTTTAATAAAAATATTATTTTATAACTTATTATATTACAAATATAAACAAATATAAGCTTTATAAAAATAAGTTTTTTTATAAAAAAATAATAAGCTTATTGTTTATAAAACAAAATACATGTTAACACTTTAATATTATTATTTAAATAACTATTTTAAAAACTATATTAGTTAATAGCTATTATTTTACGTTTACAGTTGTTTTTATAAGCAAAAACTTTTAAAAACAATAGTTTAAAAAAAACTGTTTAAACTAAAAATATATAATAATTATAAACAGCTAAACTGTTAATTAAATTGCGTTTTTTTAGCTTAAACAAGTTTATTTATTTAAAATAAAGCTAAAAAACTTTAACTAATAAAAGCTTTTATTTTTAAATAGTTATACTACTTATATAAACAGTAATTTTATATATAAAACGTAAGTTAATAAAATAAAATTAATTTATTTACTTTTATATAGCTTATACATAGTTTAACTAGTTAATATAAATGTTTTTTTAGTTTTAAAATACTATTTTCATATAAAAATAACTTTGTTTATTTATTTGCTAGCTTTATTACTTGTTTATAAACATAAATTTTTATTAGCACATATAAAAGCTAATCAAAAGATTTTATAGCTTAAAATAATTACAGCTACGTTTAAAAAATCAAATATATAGCTAATTAATTAATATAAATTACTTAAAAACAAAAAAATAGTTTATGTTAGCTATTAACTTATTATACTAAAAAATAAACTAACGCATCCCCTAATTAACCGGATCACCCAATTAACCGGATCAGTTTCGAATTCCGTACTATTTTTAAATTTGTTATATTAATCTTTTAATAACTTTTTAAGAAAAAATTGTAAAAATAAAGTAAAAAAACTGTTACATTCAAAATTAAATAAAAAAAATTATTATATAAACATTTTAAAATTAGCTTTACTATTTAGCTTATAAAGTTAAAAAGAATTCTATATACTACTTTATATATAAAAATCAGTACTTTTTGGCATATAAATAACTTTGTTAATATTATAACTATAATATAATAAATAATACTATTTGAATTGTAACTAAAAAACAAATCTAGTAGTATTTTTATTTATTTTATAACTATTTTATTAAGCGAGTTATTAAGCAATACGCTAAATAAGCGCTAAGCAAGGATTATTTTAGCGTTTACTTTAGCGTATTGCTTAATAACTAATTAACAAAAATAGCTGTAAGATTATACTTTATAGATTTGAAATCTACGTTTAGTTACAAATCTAATAGTATATTTTATTAGTTTATAAAGTAAAAACTAGTAAAGTTATTAAATTATTACGTAATAACGCACGGACGATATTTGTATGGCAAAAAAAGTGATCCGGTTAATTGGGTGATGCGTTAGTTTTAATATATAATAGTTGTAAATTTTATATAAATAATAAGTTTTTTTATATTTGCTTATTAAATAAAATATAGCTTTTGTTTTATAAACTTTATTATAGCTACGTATTATAGCTGTTAAATGTTAAAGTTTTTAATTTATTTAAAAAAAAATTAAAAAACAAAATTAAAAAATCTTTTTTAAACCGTTTTAGCGTAAAGCTTTTAAAAAAAAATATAATAATAGCATATAAAAAAGCTTGCAAAAAAGTTTTTAACTTTAAAACTATTTTAAAAAAAATAAGCAATTATTAAAATATAGCTAAAAAATTGTTAAAAGCTGCTATTTTTAAAATATATAATGTTTAAAAAAAAAAGTGTTGCTAAAGTTTTTAACCTAGTTTTTATTGCTAAAAAATAATTTGTTACGCTTAATTTTTTAATAATAACAGTTAAAATAATTATTAAAACATTTTTTAAAAGCTAGCAATTATAAATTATTATTTAAAAATTAGTTAAAACTTTTTTTTTTTTAATAATTTTTTGCAAAAGCTGTTTTTAGTAAAAGCTAGCAAAGCTTTTAATTAAAAAGCTAAAAAAAATTATGTTTTTAAAAACAAAAATCGAAACTTTTAAAGCTTAAATTGCTAAAAAGCTTATAACTAAATAAAAAGCAGCTAAATTAACATTTAAAAAAAAGTTTATAAAAATAACAAAAGTATAAAAAGTAAAATATAATTTATATAATCGAATTATATATAAAAACAAAACTATTAATTAAAACGTTTTAAAACGCAAAAATATAAATATAAAAAAAGTTATACAAGTAAAAAACGCTATAATTTAATAAAAACGCCGAAAATAGCTTTAAAAACAACGTATTAGTAATGAAAATAGCTTTAAAAGTTAGGTGCATAAATAGGTTAAAAAGTGGTTTATAATACAAAGGGTTATAAGCTAAGGGTTTTATTTATTATAAGCAAATTAATATTTTAATTTAACGCATTTTTTATTTAAACAGGTTACTTAATTAACCGGGTTATCTTAAAACCTATTATAATTTAGGTGCACTACTAACTAAACCACTAATTAAAGTATGTTCTCTCTGATTTTGTCTACCCATATTACTATGATTTATCTAGGTGTGCTTTGCACACTATTCTTTGCTTTTATAAGCTTTAGTCTTGTATAAGACCTACTATACGGAATATACATTATATTGTACCTGACCTTAAGAGATTTCCCAAACGTGACAAAACCCATATAAAAATCGTTATTTAATTTTTTAATAACTTTACAAATATTATAGCTATTAAAGTGCAGTTTGAAATTCTAAACTAACAAATTAATAAAGAATTTAAAAATATTTTTTCCAATTTTTTAGCTATTTTATTTATAGCTATATTAAAAACTACGCTAAAATTTTAGCGTTGTTTTTTGTAGAGCATTAAATAAAATAGTACTAAAATAAACAAAAATATTTTTAAATTCTTTATTTAGTTATTAGTTTAGAATTTCAAACTGCACTTTAATAGCTATAATATTTGTAAAGTTATTAAATAATTAAATAACGATTTTTATATAGGTTTTAAAGGTGGCCTATTTAATTGGGTAGCTAAGTTAAGTAGGAAATGCGTTATTATAAATTTAGCGTAATATTGCATTATAAAAACTAATTACGTTATTATTAATAAAAAGTATTATAATTGATTTTATAAATAATAGCAACAGCTTTAACATTTAAAGTTAAGTTTAAATTTATAGCTTAACTAGCTAAAATTATTTAACTTTTATTGCTTTTATATAGCATTATGTTGTTATAAAAAAAACGTAAGTTTAAAATAAAAATTATGCTGGTTAAGTTTGGTGTAGCGCTTGCTTGTTTGTAGTGCTTGCTTATTAATTACGTTATTGTTTTTAATTACTTTATAATTACATTGTAACATTTGCTTTTAAAGTTAACTATTACTAAACATTAAAAAAACGTTAAATTTGTTATTATTTTTAAAACGTTTTAACAACAAGTTTTGCAGCTTTTATTAAAAATGTGTTATGCGTAAGTTTGATTTACTTTGATTGGGTTGCGTTACTAATGCACTTCGGCCAGCCCCTAAACATGCAATTATGCGCCGGCTACGTGCTATTGCAAAATGTTCTGGGCCTCCCAAAGGATGGCTACGAGGATCGAGGATATGGCCCACTGCCTGATGGGCTTTTTCTCTGTCACTATGCCCCTCATATACGGCGAGGGCAAGAAGGCATTCATTCGTCTCCAAGAAGAAATGATCAAAGTTAGTGACGATCAGTCCATTCTCGCATGGAAGGTACCACAGTCGGAATGTTCTGGCCAAATGTTTTATGGACTTCTGGCTGGGTCTCCCGCCGCATTTAAAGACACAGGTCATTTAATTTTTCCTTTCCCTACGAAAGATCCCTCTAGTCAACCGACAACAATCGGAAACGGCGCCTTGCAAGTCGAGTTATTAGTCCAGCCGCCGTGGATAATAAGCTTAGATGATGCTGCTAGGCTTCGTCATATGCCAACAGGCTCCTTCATGGAGAATTACCGCCCCGCAGTTTTAAACTGCCGATTCAGTCGCGATGGCAATTATTTTCCGTGTATTGATCTCTGGTGCCTAGACTCGGATAGTTCACGATTTGCAAGGGTCAACCCCTGGTCGCTGACTGAGAGGTCTCTCGAGTCGAGCATTGTGCCCTTGCGATTTAAGTATCGTTCTATAAGCTCACTTCCTTTGCGAACAATATTGCCCCGTAAGTTTCAGCGCATTCAGGAAGTTAGTCGCTCATTAGGCGGATTACAAGCCCATTAATACGGACATTACGCTAACGCAAATCAAAAGATCACGCCAAGACATTCTTCGAACGGTTTTTAGGATCGACACCCTTGGACTTGCAATTGATCTCTGTCTCCCATAAGCCCCCGCAGTCCACACCCTTTGGCTTCTACCTGCGATTTCTCAATGACAGTATCAGTACCCATGAAGGCTATCTAGTTGACCGATGGTTTGGTGATGATCGGGTGCTCCAGAGAGGATACCATTTCAAAGGTAACTCGCAAGAAAACAATTGCCTGGATACCAAAACGCGGAAAAGGGGGGATGATATTGATCGTAGCAAAGAAACCACTCGAATTGTCGAGGGGTTAGTCCGCATTAGACTCGCAGACATTGTGCAAGAGGATACTTCGACTAGTACTGAGTATTTCAAAGGATCGCACAGCTTCGCGGAAGACAACCGGGTGCGAGTCGTGGCACTTGCTTTGGGAGTGAATTTAATTTTAAATCACTTCCTGGGCTCCAACGTATGGGAGCGGGAAGCCTGGTGCCGCATAGTGGAACTTAAGCAAGGAATGTAACTCAAGGATCTCAAGTATGAAATTGACCGGGAAGAGAAGCATGAGAGTGTGTTTGAATGCTCACCTAACGTTGTGTTGAGCGCACGAGTCGTCGAGTTACAGGGTGATAAAATGTATATAGTTCACCTTGACAGGACTTAAAACCACTCGAAGACGTTACAGCTTTGTTGATTATGCATAAGTGTTATTAATAATGCAGCAATTAAATAAATTAATGTTACAAATAAAGGAAATCTTCAAGGTTAAGTATAATAAAAATAATATTAATAATAGGTTTTATATAAAACAAAAGCTTATAAAAAAGGAAAATATTATATAAAGTATAAATAAATGTAACTAGCATATAAGGGGTATATAAATCATATAAAAAATTTTCCTACTATTGCTAAAGCTGCTAATAAGTTAAACCTATTAAGTTTTATTTTTAAGTCCGGCTATTATTTATTTATTTATTTTGCAGTGTCCGCTATAAAACAACTGCCTTTTTTTTATATATACTACAATGTACGTTTTTACTTAACGGACTAATGGCGTAAATTATCTTGCGGAGGAGTAAAGAGTAATTAATTAGAAAAAGAAAACTAGTACTTTTACTAGAAGCAATCAGATCGAAGTGTATTCAGATAATCTAGGGTCCAAGTTCTAAGCTGTAAACTAGTGTAGAAAATAGACCTATATATACTAAGGATCACTCGGTCTATTGTTCCACCGGTCCCTCCACATGCCGGAGTCTATTAGACCCACTTCTCCGTGACATTGTTGGTTCTCAACAGCTATTTAGTATGCTTGCTAGAACTACCAGCTTGCTTAAGTGCATTTGACTTGGCGTCTGCGATTTCTGCATGTGAATTCCAACATTAGTGGTTAGTTCTCTATTCTCGAATCGAAAGTTGCGCTCGTCAAAAAAAATGGGCAAAAATTCTGGCTTACTCTTTTTTTGAGCTTGTACTACTCTAAGCGCCAGCTTTACCGAATCGAGATTGTGCTGGGCTGCAATGATGTGATTCTTGGTGGACAGAGTATTGAAGGCGTTCGGGTATTTCGTCATGAAACCTAGTCGCTCAGTTGCGGCACTAACGCAGATACCAAATGTTAGCCACAAATCCGCCTAAGAAACTCATTTAAAGGCACGATATAAGAATTGAAATTGAGGGTGGAGGTGAAAGGTGACAGGAAGTGTAAGGGGCCCTGATCCTCGAGTGGTGTAAGTGTCTCTGATAGATTGAACGTGGGTGTAGCCTGTGGCGTATAACCGTCCTTGGTTCCCGCTTAGTCCCCAAAAGTTAATAACGAAGGGTCTCTGCCACCTATATATACGTATCTGATATCACATAGGTTTTATAAATATGTCTTTACTAGTGTGTGTAAAGTAAGAGATTGAAGTCCCAACTCCGACTAGGAAGAGCTGGACCTATTAGTACTTACACCATAGCAGCGTGTTGCCATTTCTCCGCGTCCTCCAGAGCTGCGTTATGATATTCCTCTAGGGTCGCAAGATCTATATTCTTGCTCTCCATGGCAGCCCTGGCAGCCTTGGCTGATGCAATCTGTGTCTTCCTAGCCAGACTAATGAGGCTGACTTTGGTCTTGTATGATGCGTAATCTGATTGCATCTGAGGCGTCCAGTCGCATCGCGTGCCAACATCATTCGGATCGCGCTTTTTAGCTTCGTGGGACTGAATTTTTCGCTCTTTGCTGACACTTCGATTATTCTCAATCATTTTGACGTCATTCAAAAACTTCTTAAATAGGTCATCGGTACCCGCCTCGAGGGGGCTCAGGTAAGAATCGTCGGAGAGAATAGACGTATATGAGTCGGTGGACCCGGTAGAGCTGGAAGAGCTCGGTCGAGGCATGATGAATATATAGAACGACAGGCCAGTAGACGTAATACCACGGCTAATTGTGAAGAGAATATGACGGGAATATTAGGACTAAGGCGTTCATAAAGAGGAACAACCAAATAGAAATAACGACGAGGGTAACCCGAAATCTGTCGATGGAGATCATCAAAGTGTAGTATTTGAACCAAAGGCAGCAGTAATACTTATATCTGTGGTTTTCTCTAAAATATTTGGTCTCATCCGCAGCAATATCTCGTGTGCCTATTGTTGGAATGGAATAGCCGTCCCATTGGGATCAGGATGCCATTCGTACAGCGTTGATCGACTCGTTATTGTACTTGAGCCATTGTCAATTGCCCCTTTATTTCTTTCCACAAGCACCAGATTAGAAGGTGATTCAGTCACAATGGTTGTCGAGCTTCATAGGGCGCCGAGGCCGACGGTCTCTTACTATTCTATCGACACCCTAGCTATCGATTAGTATACCAATAGCTCGCTTTAATAATAGATGTCAATATGTTAAGATTCTGGATCTAATGTGTATGTGCCACAGTCATTATGGGGAGGCCGATGAAGAGGATACCGGATCATGCTGGCTTGTATTGTTCGCGGTCACACCAGTCTTTGCTTGTCTTGACATGAGGCCGACTTACTATATTTGCTATAATTATAGTGGTATTCTCTATTGAGCCGCTAAATATCATGGCACACATTGTTTTGTACATTACATAATATATTAATGAGACTATTATATACAATAGTCAATATAGTCATTGCAATCAATGCAACACATCGTTTGATGGTTTCTATAGCCTCAATAGTTTACATAGCTTTACACCGCGCTAATACAGTCCTTCGAGATTAACACGGTTTAAAATGCCTACGTACTAGGTACCTTAGGTGTATGAGTGCTATATGCCCTATGAACATAGAGCAGCGACCTTGGTACTTAAGCTGGTAGGTGCCAGTGCCACGACCCACTTTTAGATACACTTATCATAGGGCTTGCCGTTTTGTATTCTTCACCAGAGAATAGACCCGATCCCACCTCGAGATATTGAACAAAGTAGCATGCCACGGAAATTCGGATAGGTGTGATAGAGGTAGCTTTCATATCGAAGCGCAGGGGTTCAAAGGCCGCGACCTTCATATTTATACCTGACTTTCTTACTTACTCATCGCTCGAAGAACCGCAAAGTTTACGAAACCACCGTCTCTCGCAAAGTACGTCCCGTCTACGAAGAGGTGGCTAAGAACGTCATGGCGCCCGACAGCCAAAATGATAAGTGGGATGGCCCAGACTGGGATGACATGACAGATGAGCATCTTGCGAGCAGCGGGCATGGACCCGAGGGCGTTGAGAGTCCTAAATCGTCGTGTCTAGAGAATCTGCCTGCAGAGCTCAGAGCGCTAATCTTCTTGAGCGCGCCGGATCTGCCGACGCTTCGATCGCTCGTCCGTGCCTCCCCCGTTCTACACGCCCAATACAGACACGATAGAAACAGAATTCTTCGCGCATGCTTAAGCCGCGAATTAGATGGTTTTCTCATCGATGCTTACGCCACTGCCATGTCTTGGGTACAAGGGTTTGTGCCCAGAACTGACAAGACTATTACCAACTATCTCAATACCTATGGAGTGTGGCTCTCAAGCTCAACCCCCTTCCCAGACATAAATTCCGTTGATCCCGACCGTATTCGTTGGATGGCAGCCTACCACATATCCGTTGCCCGACCCCTGGCCCGCCTGTATAGCCACTGGACTCTCACAAACCTCAAAAAAGCCATCGTATTATCATCAATCCCGCAAGGAACAGCGCCAATGGAAGTAGACAAATTAGTAGAAGAAGGACTAGCTGCACAAGGCGACCACCCTTCCAAACTAAGTAGAAGCGAAGAAATACGCCTTTTTCGTGCTCTTTACCGATATGGAACCTACCACCACCTCTTCGGCGAACACCAGGGCCAGCGCCGGGGCGGGCTCGGCCAGGATGAGATTCAGGAGTTATTCTTCTGTCTTTTCAACCCTTGGGAGGCTGAGGCCGTCGGATGCATAGACACCTTTGTTGGACTTAGGTACGAAAATCTCTTCAATCAGGTCAAGGCAGATTTGCACCCAAAAAACCCCAAGTTTAGGCAGGAGAATGGAGTCTATAACCCCGAAGGCTCTTACGATCTAGAAATGGAGTACGACGGCGAGTATTCATGCCCACCCTTTTACACTTCAAGAGTGACTTGAACGTGCGGTATTTGGAGAAGTATGGCTAACCAGATGATGAATAGACTATCTGTACGGCACCATGGGCTGCGGCCTGAAGATGACGGCACGGCTGTTGATGATCGACGACCACGAGAAGCTCGTTTCTGAAATGCAGCGATGTCTTACCCACTTTCAGGTGCTAGATGGCCCTATGCGGGAAGTGCTTGGGTCTATGGCACAGTACGACCGACGTCAGATGTCAACCAACTTTCCCAACGCGCGGGACGAGGCCGAGCTGAGGCGGGACCCGATCCATTTCGTCGGAGACACCGTGCCGCCTGATGGCCCGCCATCCGCGTGGGTTGTTCTATGGGGTGGGAACTATTCCAATATCTACGGAGAATACGTACCGCAGTCAGTGAAGCAATGGGGTTATGTTATGTGGGACAAGCGCCGATGGATCGGCATGGGGGCTGAGGAGGATCTTATCGTCGGGCAGTGGAAGACGTCGCCAGAACTGGTGAAGGAGATTAAAAGGGACTATAACTGGAGCCCCATGTAACGTTACTAGAAGCATCTGAATACAAGCGTGATGTGTTAGATATTGTGTATGACCTGCACTCTGGTTTATGACAGTTTTGTTTGCTTCGAACGCAGCAAGCCTAATTACACCCAAGCAGCAGAAGCAGACCGGAGGAGGCTAGTCCGGAATCAACCGTCCCGGCAACGAGGAGAGACTGGTCATGGGGCTACGGCATAAGGCCGAGAGTCCTAATCTCACAACACCCACGAGCTGCAGTGGCTATGTTAAATCACCGCTGTATCAAGAATATTCGATCTAAATTTGGTCTTTCGGTTAATCACTCACTCGAATGATGAAATAACCTCTGCAGTAGTAGAATTTTCTGCCAGCGTGATGGTGCGGTAGATAGCAGGATCCACGGGTTGTACCATGTATAACGGTTGCTCTCCTGCGAGGCGGACCGACGCTTCGTAATTAACATCACTCTATATCAGCTCGAAAAGCTTCAACTCTGGTCCTGTAGCCGCGAATTCTCCGTCCATTATGGTATGAACATATGCATCGCCGACATATGAGTGAAACTGGTCGCTTTCGGGTCGCAAGATGATGGGCGAACGGTTACCGTGCAGTACCGTGACTATATCGCCAGCCAACATGACCTCCGGCCCTAATCCGATCTTTCCTGTGCTTGTTTTGAATAGTGTTCTGAATCGACAGTACTCCTCCATCATACTAAGACAGAATTTATCGAAGCCATTTGGGTGAAACCTTTTGATAAACTCTAGCTGATCCGGGGTTAGTTCTTCAACATCCAGGGGAGCGCCCCGAAAGACTCGAGGGGCAAGATCTTGCCAAATTGATGTTGTGCGTTCTCCCCGGCGCTGTTGATCCAATACCACTGTGCGCCAGACTGTGACCTCGTCAGGTTTCCCCAAAGCGTCCGAGTGAAAGAATTCAACGATTTCCGATAACCAACGGGTCTGGTTGTCTGGAGATAAAAATGGTGGGGAATAGGGATCGGAGACCTCCCATTTAGCTGGCTTCATGACAGCCGTCACAACATCAACATACCAGCCGCAAGTGCGTAGTATTTCCCAGACTCCTCGGTCAGCATCATTCGGAGGGTCTAATAAACCATGATCCGCCGCGAAGGACGTCGTCTGGTTGATAGGGTAAAAGCCAACGCCAAACTCTCCTAAACGCTTCCAGTCCGGCACCCACGAAGGCAGTCCCGGCATATATTTTAGAAAAGTGCAATATCCCAATTGATACCTCCTACGTTGTCTTATGAGAGCCTTTGTGGTCTCGGCGAAAACTTGGTTGACAGGTTTGCTGTAGTCTGCCTGTAAGCCGAGACTCTCTGCATCGGCCGCGCAACCTAAAACACCAAAGATAATGTCTCGGGGATCAGACGCCGCGTGGAGTGGTCTTCCGGGGCACCTGCTATATACCGAGATGATATCGCATAAGTCCGGTCGTTCGCCAAAGGTTATTGCTTGGCGAACTCTGAGGGGTTTCGAATTCATGTAAGTCCAGTTGAACGGGAAGAAAAAGTTATCGGCCCAGGACGGTATTCTCAGCGACAAGTCCTGATTATACGAGGCCGCGAGAGTTATCGCTTTGGTTGCTATATCGAACACATATGCATCTAAACTGTTTTGCCCGCAAAGAAACTGGCACTGTTTCGCGAGCGAGAACTCCTGTATGATCCATACTCGAGAAAAAAAAGGCCGGTGGAGGAGATTCTCTAGAACTAGCGCCCCCTGGCTATGGCTTCTGCCTTTCGGCAGTAACTCTTCATAATCCATTAGTCTATTACAGAGGCTAAGGAGTGCTTCCTCGTCTTCGGGCGTGGAAAATCTCATCACAGCCGCGCTACCCAGCCCTCCCCTGAGCAGGTTAATGCCATCCGTTGTCAATCCAGAATCCTCGACCTCTTGTGCAACTCTCTTCAGCATATGGAAAGCAGCGTCACTACCATCGGCGGCAGGGCCGAGCCAACAATAAACCAGGTCAGCCAGCGAAAAGATACTGCGCATCTCGTTCACTTGCCAGCTCCTCTCGGTGTCATCTTTTTGGTCGATGCAAATCGCGTCAATCCAAATCCAGCCGTCCAATACCCTCTTGCGCAATTGAAGTAGTGCATTATGAAGATTTCTCCGCGCCGTCGTGGGTATTGCATTCACAAGAATAGTATCCTCATCTTCCTCGTCCCCCCAAGTGTAAGAAAGCGCGGTAAAAGCCGGTGGGCTGTTCAACGAGGCATGCTCGAGAGTGACCTCGATGGGGTCGTCGTCATGTTCGCTGTGAGGGGCTGGTTTGATCCTTGCCAGCCTAAACTCCCTCTTTCCTCTGTCCAATGGCTGATAAACGGCGGGGTTCATCGTTCAAGATGATGAGGATCTTGTGGAATACCGTCGGATCAGATCATTTGCAATGGACGCGAGGACATATAGGTATATTTAGAAACCTAGACGCTTGAGGAAGTAGAAATCGAGACCATGACGGTCTATCAGACATGAGCATATATCCCCGCGGGGTGCGATGATTGGCTAAGACTACTACTACTCTACTACTACTTGTTGCCGAATAACCTTTTATGAGCGGATAGAGTAAAACTGAATGAGCTGAATGGATTTAACCGCAAAAAAGAGAAAGGGGGAAAATAGAAAAAAGAAACTCTCGATCGGGGAATCGAACCCCGGCCACCTGCGGTTTGTCAGATATCTTCCAGGTTTTCCTGCAGGAAAAGCCCTGGTCGCAAGCGATGACAAGCAGGTATCCTGACCACTAGACCAATCGAGAATGTGATGCATGACTAAGCTATCTCAATTAAGATTTATTACCAGGGTGTTCTTTGCGTGGAACAGCTTCGAAAAGATTACTACTTAATATTTAGCGAATACTGTAATTTAATAGGTAGATCAAGAGAAGACGCAAGTAGAACAAGCTGGGAACTAATCATGCATAGCTGAGGTATTATGATCGCCGAGGAATAGGGTTGTTGTTATCTTCCCATACTTGATTAATGTTCGCTAAGAGATCCTAAACATTGAGAGCAATTTCAATTGATTTCGCACAGCCGTTAGTAAGCTATGCATTAGCCAGCAAGGTCGCACTCAATCGTGCTTCTATCTACCTACAGCTAGCCATTTCATTCGGTGCCGGCCCGGATTACGCCCCCTTTACAATATACCTGTTCGCTGTACTGTAATTCGGTTCAAGTTTCCCAGTTGACGAGGCGCACGCATATGTCAAGTGCCTATTGAGGTATCACTTAAAACCAGGTAGCAACCCCAAATTCTGACCATAAACTTCAAACACAACGCCTAGGCGAAACACTTATTTTGGCGGTAATACTATAGATAAACTCTTGGCACACCAATCCTACCCATGTAATTAATCACCTATTATTGTGCTTCTAATGATAGTGCGATCGAGACCACTGGCATGGCTTCCGCTCGCATCTTCTTAACCCCCCCCTCATGTATAGTTAGTTGGAATGGCAGTCAGTCAAGCGGCACGGACAGGTCTGTTCCTGCAGCGCGCATTCTTGTGTCAATCGTGGGCCGCGTTGCCTCCATCTGATTTGTCAAGTCAGGCTTGGTTTCTTAGTGTAATGGTTATCACAGCAGATTCTGATTCCGCTAATCTGGGTTCGATTTACAGGGAGACCTACATCATCATTTCCACGAACAGACCAGCATTGTGCTGGTTAGTACCATAAATCCCTTTACGGTTAATGAGAAACATTGTTTTTTGGGGATTGATTTTTTTGACCTGATGATTACGTCCATTCTTGGCATTGGACCAACAAACCGACGCGTATAGTGCTCAAAGACACGATACGTGGCGGCGGGTGTAATGCTAAACGAAGAGAATCAATTTATGAGACTGATTCAACCGTACCGTGTCACAAGCAGGGAGAATAGGCGGAGAGGGATAAAGCACACGTCTCGAGGTCGTCGCACATTGTGCACCTAGCTAGAATCAAGACAGATATGAAGCGAGAAGGTGACGCGATAGAGATACTCTTATCGCTTTTGCCAAGCGAAGAAAGCCTGGTCGCGAGTCGTTTGGCCCGTCAAGATTTGCTCCCTGGTTTATAGCAGTAGTTGTAGTCGAAGGTTACGCTTATCCTTACTAATATTGTGCGCGGGCGGCAAATCAGCCGGACCGGCTATGGTGACACGGCACGGACTTTTTTTGCTGGGGGGCCGAAGAGTGAGGAGAGTCCCTGCTCTTGAGGAATCGGTTGGGTGAGGCGAACAGTTCGCTCTGACTCCGTTGCTTGGAGCAGCATCTACCAGCGTGCATACGACCCCGAACCCCCACAACCAGCACAGCGCATACATACATACGCAGGTCAGACCAGGTCGGTTCAGGCATCGGCTGCCTAATGCTTTGAATATAAGCAACGTTTCTAGCCCTCTGGATTAGCTTGACTTGATCATTTACATTTCGTGTGGTGTTGCATTACCACAGGTAGGGTGGTAGTGACCTTAAGATAGGCATGATTTGCGGATCAATAGCGTCATTCATGATTCGCCGCCATGAGTCCACTCCATGACAGGATCCCGTCAGTCGGTCTTCATGTACTCTATGAGCCGGAAAAGAGCGACAACACGCTTGTTGAGTAGGTATTTTCTCTTTTCTATTCTGGTACGCTCCAGCGACGCGCAAACTCATCATCCCTTTTCAGCATTGTCTTCATCCATGGTTTCGGAGGACATCCGATGAGAAGTTGGCAGTACGATGGCCGAATAACACCTATTACTCGGGCAAGGGCCGATTCGCACCCGCGCAATGGGCCGCTGCTACGTCTACTCAAAAGAAAGGGGTCTTCGGATCAGACGAATCAGTCGACTATAGGGGCTACGATCACTCGAAGTAATACGTGGCATTCCGAGTCAAATGCGCCACTCCGGCTTTTCTGGCCTCGAGACTTATTGCCTACGGCATGCCCAGAGGCCCGTATCATTTTATGGGGATATCACACCCTGCACAGCGGCAATATGCCGATAGTATCTCAGTCCGATATCTTTTCTCACGTAGAAGACCTCGTCCGGAAACTCGGAGACCTTCGGCGTGGTATTGGCGTGCAACAAAGGCCGTTGATCTTTATCGCGCATTCTCTAGGAGGTATCGTGGTCAAGGAGGTGGGTTTTGAACACAGGGTGGTATGTGGAAATACTTATCAAGTATAGATATTTCGCCAGGCCGAGTTTAGCGACACAAAAAGCGACCAAGATATTCTGAGCTCTACAGCCGCAACCATTTTCTTCGGTTGCCCGCACCGGGGTGTAGAACAAGAACCGCTCATGGATACAGTGGTATCCATGGCAGAGGCATCGTCGAGCATTCAGACAGAAAATTCGGTACTCTCTGCCCTGTGTGGCGTTAACAATCCTAGATGGGCCGAAGCCCAGGAGTCGTTTGTTCGGATATGGAACCATTTTAACTTTATGGTTAAGACGTACCAGGAAAGACAGGGTGATGAAAACGGGCTAATCGTGGGTTTCGCCCCGTTTCGACTTTGCGGTCGGCAACAAGCTCACTTATCTGCGTAGAATAACCGTTCTCAGTCGAGTAAGCTTGGTGACGCGAGAGAAGATGCGGAGAGCTTACCTGCGGACCATCGTACAATGTGTCAGTTCAAGTCAGTGAATGACATAGGGTTCATCTCGCTTTCAAAGATCCTGCAAGAGATTGTGAAGGATGAAAAATCCAAGGTAGTAATCGTCGTCGATTCTGAGTTAGAGCATATGGCTAATTAGGAACGATAGCGCCGAGGGCTCACTGCCGAAGAGACAAGTATGGAAATATGCTGTTCCTCTTCTCTATAGGCAAGCTAACAAACACTAGAGTGCTTGCAGCGATTCACTAGTCACCGAGTCCACGGTTCCCGGTCATCCGCCCCAGGGAGTTCCCTAGGCACGTGCAGGTCAATATGTAACACGGTGGAGTTTTGTGATTGGTATCGTCGCCAAGGAGGTAGTAACGAACACATATTCTGGCTGACAGGTGCGCCAGGCTCAGGAAAGTCGACACAGTTGCGGCATTTTCGGTACCGAATTGAAAAGCAATGGAACTCTGCTACGACGTCGATTATATACTGCCTAGCAGAAAGTCGGAGTCTCGGCCAAGTTCCGGTGCCGGATTCGAAGCTGGGGAAAATGCGATCCGTCACGGCGATACGCTCTATTCTCTCTCAACTCTTCGCGCAAGACCTGGATCTGCGCCAAAGAATCTTCAGTTTGTGCGGTGATACCGTCAATGATGCTGATTTAACTCAGTTTTTCCTCGACGACTACATTGCAAACAAGCCCCGGACATTAGCTAGAAGGACTTTTATCCTGGTCGATGCCGAAGATAGCTGTGACGATGTTTATATCCGGGAATTACTGTATTGCCTCTCTCAAATGGCACGTAACTCCAACTTCAGTGTGTGCCTAGCTAGCCGACTCATCAGCGGCCTCGTTCCACCGAATATAACCCAATTAGAACTCGAAAAGCATAACTTTGAAGATATCTCACGGCTAGTACAATACCGTCTGAGAGCAAGCCGAGAAGAGCTGTCTGTTACCGTACAAAAGATTGCCGAGAAGGCCGGGGGAAGTTTCTTATGGGCACAGCTTGCCACAAACCTCCTCAACGAAGTCATTGATGGCGGCGGAGCGCAGGACCTCGTGGACCGGACTCTAGATGAACTCCCCACAGACCTGTACGGATTATATGAATGGACCTTAGGCACCCTCTCACCTAAAGAAATGGCAGATGCTACAACTATTATGCGGTGGGTCATGTTATCGCCGGAGCCGATGATGCTTAATGACCTGCAAATGGCGGTCCGCCTGAGCCGCACCAGTTTTCTACTTTGTTGCGATCCGGAGAGCGCGTTGGATATTGGATTGCCTTGGTCGATGCAAGAACTACAAAAGACGGGCAAGCAATTCGACACGCCGTCACAATTTTACCAATGGCTCTGCTCTCGAACTCGCGGTCTCCTAGAGGCAAGGCCGGTGGATGGCGAGGGTAAAGCACAACAGTCGCTCGGACTCCAGCACGTCTGTCCTATAAATGATTCTGTGCGATCGTTCTTCTTATCGGGCAGGGGCTTCGCTGCACTGTCTTCGGGGCGAGCGACAACTACTCCGCCCGATCACGAGGCAGTCGACCTCTGCCACTATAGCCTATTCCGAACGATCCTAACGTACCTAAACACGTCGGATCTATCGCCATTGGTAAGTGGGCATCGTCTACCGGAAGCGAAACAGAGGGTCTTGTCGCCGGAGACGTCGCCCGTATGGCGAAGGAACGTAGTGGACCAACGCAATCTCATCATGTCGTCATATCCATTCCTGCGATATGCGGTGGATAACTTGCTATACCATTTACTCTCCCCACGGCCTCTACGATATTTCCTCCCGCAGCACGCCATATTCAGGATGTTCACGTCTGATAACTGCCGAATATGGCGGCGTTGGACGGCGCTACTGGGTGAGACGGACGCCTCAGCGATCCTGGCAAAATGCAAATCGGCCGAAGCGCTCTTGCAACCCGAGTTTGGGACATCTTTCAGGTTGGAGCGTGTGTTTCGGGCAGTGAACAAGATGGCGACTGGGGATAGCTGGTTCTCACCTCGAAAGAGCCTAGGGCTTTCAGTATCCCCAGTATTCCCGATACCGCCGAAATCTAGGGCTGGGGTAGAGGCAGAGGTAGAGGCAGAGATAGATGAAGTCGCTCGGCAGAAACCAACAGCCCCAACTCCTCATCTGCTGCCCTTGCCCCCATACGCGATTCGGCGAGGGCCACGATCTAGAGGCACGGTGGTTGTGGTTATGGGTGGGAGAAGGTAAAATCGTGATAGTAATGAAATGAATGTCGAGGAGGAGTATGATGGGATACTTATATATTTAGATAGATACCTGTACCAACGGCAATAGAATGGCTGGATGGTGGGTAGGTCGTGGTTGATGATGTTGAAGATCAACATTATGCTACTAATCTCGGCGGGTTCTCAATCCATAACGGCCGATAAGCCGCACAAATTGACACTTTAATAAGATGTTACTATAGATAGATGTTGGAGAATTCAATGATGCTAAATGGTTACACTTCATATACTATAGTATCCATTTGTACCTATCTTTATCTCGGAATGTAGGTAGACTTCATTATCCGTGGTGGATAGCTTGAATAGGATTGTTCGATTGAGCTCGATCGATTGAATTACCTCGTGTACTCAAATATTGAAATGCTATAATTATATTTGATGATATATAAAGATGAATACGAACAATAAGATGAAATATGAGTGAATAGATAGGATGAGAGTTAGATGAGAATAGAACTGTTTGCAGACTTTCATGATAACCGCAATGTTAGTTCACAGTAGGACCCCGCTACTGTAGCACAGACCCTGATACTAACGGGCATTCAACGTTTTAGGGCTTAGATCCAAGATCCCAGCACCTTCCATGCCGCTGTGGGTTAGTGGTCGACACTATAGACACTGCTGACCCAGCAACGCCGGAGTGCCTTAGGCTGTTTACATGCTTGTCATATAGTGGAAAAGACTATTGAAGCAGTAGTGCGCACACCAATTCTCCGAACATGGATCCCTCGTCATCAACACCCCAAGACTCAAGACCCATGCCCTCCTCGCATATTTACCATGAGACCTTGAGATGATAACAACAATTATTGGACAGTCATCGTGCATCGTACCTTGTTGCGGCATCATCAGCGAATACCCGAATTCTGCATCATGAAATCTGCTAATCCTATATCTTCTCACCTCCACGGCCTCTACCCCAGTCTCCAACGTTGACCCCAATCTCAACTCCGACACTATTTGAGAGGTACACTACTTGAGACGTAAGTGAGCAATAATAGTGTAGACCATAGCATGCAATAGATCATGCAATACATGTTCCACCGCCAATAAAGGGCACATGAATCACCGTCATCACGCAGCCTTCATCATAAGACATTTCCCGCCTTCTGTCTGGCAACCTCTGCAAATTCTTGCTTTACTACATCCCTCACTACATATTTCCGAACTCGTATCTGCCTGAGGTCCCTGCCGTGCCTACATATATTTTCTATCTACTGATACCACTACATGGACGAAGTGTATTGACCCTAGCCAACAGCCCGTCCTCTCTCCCCATCGAATCCCGACCGCTGACGAGACCAACTACCACCCATTAGACTATTCTCCGTCGTGTCGCGCATGAATTTTCCGTTATTTTGCCATGGAAGAAGACGGGAACCATGGCCCCGGCCAACAAGGCCAAGCCGAGGCGGAGTGGAAATCGGCTCACAATCCACGCCCTCTACCCGACGACAATAGCTTCATTGAAACCACCAAACTCGAGCCCGACTATGACCATCACGTCGATTCCATGACCGAGGAGGAGCATGTCCGAGCTCATCTACAAGATGTTGAATCGAGTTTTCTTGCACCCACCTCTCCGACTATCCAGGTCGCCGGTCCCGACGCCGGCGTAGACGACACTTACCTCTTCGATGTTGCGCCCAAGAAAATTCCCCCCACGTCTGCTGATGCTGCAGCTCCTACACAACAGCCAGAGCAATCTAATTCGCAGAGCAATCCAATATTGACGCCCCAAACCCGCGAGGCCACCCCCGAGACCAACCAGCAGCCGACACGCGAATCCCCCGTACCCACAGCTACGGTGACCAAATCTGCCGTGATTACATCCCATCCCATTCCTAACCCTATTCCGGCTCAACCAGAGGACTTGTTGCTACCCGACTCTCGACCTGGTACCCCGTCGAACGACGACAACGACAATTACAATGCCAATGCCGACGCTAGTGTCACCGCATTCTCCCTCGGGAACCTGTCGTCCCCCACAGCGGCTGTTGCTGCTCGTGCAGCTTCGAGAGCCGCTTCTACCGCCACCGATGCTACCGCTCACCAACTTCCTAGTGAGCATGAAGACGATCATGAGTCAGTTCAGGATAGCTCCAATTTAGAAGATATTCACGACGACGCATCTTTCTCAATAGGTCTCCCTACTCCCAACCCTAGCAGCTCGGACGTAACTAGCAATCGGCTATCCGTTGACGCTGGGGCTACTCCGGGCAACGCCCTCAAGGTTACTAAGCGCCCTCGCTATCTACGCAGCAGGAATGCGAGCCAGCGCTCCTCCGCATCCTCTTTCCTCACTAGCGACGACATTGAAAGTGACGCCACTGTTGGTCTGAGTGCCGATTATGCCCTTCAGTCGGGAGGTGCCGCCCCTGCCTTTGGTTTGACGCGCAGCGCCAGCAACGATCTCACCCGCTCCATTAGCATGGGAAGTATGGCTTCCGGTTTCGATGACAGTTTCGACTCTCCGCGACCTGGTCCACTCGAGCCCCTCGAAGAAGTCGAGAGCCCTGTACAAGAACATCCGGGGGACAGTCTAGCTACCCCTAGAGCCAATAGAGCCCCCCCCAATGCACCTACAGACACCATTATTGCCCGCCATGTGCGTAACGTCGAAGTACCCGAGTCTCTTGCTAAAGAATACCAGACAAAAGGTGGCTTATCGACACCGTTACAATCGTACCGCAAGCTCTCTGACTACACCCCGGCCCCTAGTACTGTTGCGCGCGGCGGGCGAAACATGACATTAAAAGAGCAGTCTAGTACTATCGAACGGCTTTCCAAAGAAAACTTTGATCTCAAGCTCAAGGTTATGTTTCTTTCTGATCGACTAGACAAGCTTTCCGAAGAGGGTATTAAGGAGATGATCTCGGAGAATGTCGAGTTACGAACCTCGTTAGCCGTTATACAAAGGGACAACAAAATTCTTAGACGTCGAGTCAAGGAACTTGAGAAGCGACATCACGATGATGAGGGCCGTCCCAGCACCGCGCGGAGTGGGATTTCATCCGATGGAAGAGCAACACCTACCTTCGAATCGAGCGCAAGAGCCAACGAAGAGGAGATCCTTCTGCTTCGTGAGCAAATTGAGGAATACGTACGCGAAATTGACCGACTCACGTCAGACCATATGAACAGTGAGATAGAAAAGAGAAAACTAGTGGAGACTGTCAAGTCCATGGGGGACAGGGTTACCGGGCGTGTAGAGGAGACACTGGGCAGACAGGAAGAAGCGGACGTCTGGAAAGACCTTCTAGAACAAGAGACAGCACGCCGTGAACAAGCCGATGATGAGAATCGGAAGCTACGAGATGAAATTTTCTTCCTGAAGCAAGATATGAATGGATCCGCGCCTGGGGGCGGGGGCTTGCATCATACAACCAATATTTATAACATTACTAGGAAGCCAAGGCAAACTTCCCCTTCACGGTCGCGCCCAGTTTCCGGACTGTCAGGGGAGGCGGATCAAAGCGCCTCTCTCAGCCAGTCGTCTACACTGGTAGAAGAACTCCGCCGAGAGAGCGAGAAGTTACGGCACGAAAATGCTGAGTTGCGTAGGGAGGTTGGTGCGCAGACTTCGATGCTTACCTCTCGGAATCGCGAGAAAGAGAGACTGTACCAAGAGATCGAGGAACTCAAACTAGCCCAACGGCGCAGTGGACCAGCGCCTTCGACCCTCGATAGCCTTTTAGATCGTTCGGCGTCGCGGGTTGGCGGCCATGATCGCCCGATCTCGAGAGGTAGTGGGCGATCTCGCTTGACAATGGCCGTAGAGGACCCGGACCGAGAAGAGCTAGAAAATAAGATAGCGGAAGGGCGCGATAAAATCAATGAGCTGAAGTTCAAGAACCAAGAACTTCAGCGTGAGCTTGAGACTTGCATGGCAGACTTTGAAGAAGCGATGGAGGGCAAAAGGCAGACTGAGGATAATGCTGCCGCTATCCAGGAAGAGCTAGAAAATACGATGAATGACCTCATGACCATTCAAACGGAACGAGACGAGGCCTTGGAGGACCAGGCCGCATGGGAGAACAAGTTTGCCGACCTACAGAAAGAAGCTCAGGAACTTGTGAATGAACTAGAGGCAGAAAACGACCAGAAGACCGAGGAGATCCAGCGGCTCCGGTTAGATCTGCAAGATCGCTCAGAGAATTTCGAAGCCCTCCAGGAAGAGATGCGCAATATGACCGAGTCACTCATAAGGCTGGAGGATGAACAGGTCAAAACACAGAAGAAGATTGAGCAGCTCGAGCAAGAACTGGCGGACTCCGGCAAGGAACTTGACGAACTCGAGCTTCAGCTCTTAGAATCCAATGAAAAGGCTCAGCGACTGAGTGTACAGCAAGAGTCCAGCCAAGGCGAGATAGCCTTCTTGCGTGAAGAGCAAGAAGGGGACAAGATCCGCATCGGTGACCTCGAAGCCGCATTAGCCAATGCCGAACAGACCATTGCGGAGGAACGTGACCGCGCCAAGGAGCTCGATCAACGACTCGCCAATGAACGCAAGCAGCGCGAGTTGATCGCTAGCCGCGAGAAGGAAGAGGTGCAGCAGATGGTGAATGATCTCAATCGCGAAGCATCCTCGGCCAAAGAAGAGGCTAGGATCCTCCGGCAGAGTCTTGGTAATAGGGAAGTAGAAGCGACACAGTGGAAGGAAAGGCTCATGGAACTCGAGAATAACTTGCGAGAGGCTCTAGGAGACTTGAATGGAACTCGGTCAAGTCTATTACAGGTAAGATTTCTATTCAGCTGAGGCTTGTACAAGATTCAAGACTAATTTGTGGGCAGTCTATTGCTACGCTTCAGCGTGAACTCGACACCTCCGTCCGTGATCTTGACGCCACCAAGAGCTCTTTGCTAGAAAAAGAACGCATCATCAAGCAACGCGACAGCCTGCTCGAGTCCCATGCTCTCGAATCTCGGAAGCTTGGAGATTTGCTTGACAAGGAACGTCAGGCCCATCGTAACACAAAAAACCAGTTTGAGACGTTTCAACGCACCCATCAACACGTGTCACGAACAGTCACGAGTCAAGATTCACGCATCATAGAGCTCGAAAGCACTCGAGCATCAGATAAAAGGAAAATAGCCCAGTTAGAGGCAACGTTTAAGGAACAGCTCGCTGAGCGCAACAACCTGCTACTGGTGTTGTGGACGCGCCTTTCCGCGCTCTGTGGTTCTGACTGGGCACATGACAACAGCTTGATTAACGGCCGCGCGCTGCCGTCCCTCGAGTCTATAGCCACCATGCTCCCCGGATTTAGCAAGAACCTCCTAGCAGCCATCAAGATGATCGAGTCTCTTCTAGGCAACTTCCAATCTCGCATCAAGTCCGTTGAGCGTGACCTTTGGAAAGAGTACCAGGCGCTTGAGAACAATCTTGAGGTACGCACAAAGAAGCTTGAGCGGCTCGAGGCCATCGTGCGATCCGGTATTGCGTCAGGGAATCTCGACGCGCAGACGAGGTTTTCACAATTAGAAACGGCATATCGAACCCTCAAGATCGAGCATGCGACTCTTCAGCGCGCGCACGATGCTCGCAACAGAAGCGCGGGCTATAATGAACGATCCCTGACAAAGAAACCCAGTAGTCAGGCCTCTAGTGAAGAGCCGATTGGGGGGGTTAGTCCTTCGCCATTAGTACCTACGGGGCCGCACGGGAGAGAATCCAGACTTCCCCGTAGCAAGACAGACACAACAATCAATAGGAGTACGACGAGTAGCATGACCCGGACCTCCTCTACTATAGGGTCGTCTGACCTGGGACGCCTGAACTCTGCTCAGGGCGGCGCCGCTTACGCGGGTGGTTCCGATCATCAATGGATGCTGAGGTTACGCGAGCTCGAATACAAGCTAAAAGAGGAACGAGAGGCCAGGCAAATGGATCGAGCAGCTGCAAGGCAGAGAATTCAAGACAGTGAGCGGCAAAACAATGAGCTGGCTGCCGAGTTGGTACGTGCCCAAAGAAGAAAGGAATAGAAACCCTAGTTAGGATTGCGGCGCCCGAAGGATGGATGCCTGAGAGTGGGTTGAAACGATGGAGTATCTATTATCGATGTTATGGCCACCATATGTACTAACACGGGGGAACACAAACTGCCGAAGATGATGTAATGCGACAGGCATGTATTTATTTGTATTAGCCACCCAGGGCAGCGCGGCGTCTAGAGGCATTCTATTGAAACGACAAAAAAAGAAACGGTTCTGGCGTCTTTGAGAAGAGTATTTTTCTTTCCCCCCTCCCCGAGGGCGCATATCCGGTAATGGGAGGAGGAATTAGTCGGGAGCAATGCCTGGCGTTTGCGGAGACCTTGACTGAGATGATCACCTACTTTGGTTATATTATTACATTATATCACACCAATATCTTCACTTCCGATTTACACTGCGTGCGGTCACAATGTTCATTTAGGTGCATCATTGCTATAGATGAGTCCATGTGCACGGCCCCCTAAGCCTTGCGTGAGGTGACAAGTTGTTGTCGCTCTGACCGAGGGAGTCAGTCTTATGCGCAGTTTACACGTGCATGCGTGAGTGAGTATTGTGTGAGAAATGTGTAAAGAGGTACTTCGGGAAATCACCAGGAGATAGATAAAACGCAGGGTTTTCAACTTCCTAGTCTCAACGCATATCTACTAAGCGTAGATAGAGTAAAGTTATGCATCATCATCAAGCAAGCAAGCAAGACCCCCACCTATGTAACCGGGCGGACAGTCCTACGCTCTGCCCAAAGGAAAACGCATCCTTCTGTGCAGGGCGCATTCCGGGGCCGTAGTACATTACATAGGCACTTGGCCTACTTAAGACCCAAGGCGCGAACCCCGTTCCGGTCTCCCTTGCAGCGAGCAGGTCGCGGAAGTGTAAAAAGGTATGCGCGGGCTTATACATACATAACCTCCAACGATCCATCCATTGATAGACGTGATTGATTGACTCCCTTCCTACGTGTCCCGCTACGATGGGGCCGCAGCATGCACCCATCATGCAACTTCCATATTTTCGGCCCCCAAAACTTTCGGTATGTGGGATATATTGACAACACACAAACGGCAATTACCATTGTCTACCTACATTTTACAAGTTTTCTATCTAGTCGGGTTTCCCGGCCGGTGGTGGCTTGAGGAAGGAGTTTGTTTCCCTCTTATACTTCGCCCCGGAATGCCTTGCGGCCTCGAGTATGCCTTGCCTAGGTATCATGGGGTCAAGCCATCAGCAGGGCTTTTCCCCTTTTGTGGGCAGTTTTTGCGGCTTTTCTCATCGTGGTACATACATACATACATACATGTGTACTTGGGCAGCAGTCAGTCATACCATAGTCATGCTCTCTCTGATGTAATGTATGTAGTGTATAGTCATACAGAATGAGATTTGCTTTTTCATATATATAGTTAGCACGACGGCGCTAGGCCGGTCTCCCTTGCGTGGCGCCCAAAGATCGTCCGTTGTGATCGTGATACAGTGAAACAAGCAAATACACAGACAAACATGTCTCCAGCTCGTGATTCTTCGAGGAAGGGGAAGGGAAAGGGGAAGCCTAGTAAGCGGGAGTGGGCGAAGTTTAGGATCAGTCATTTGTTTCCGAGGTACGACCGCTTTACTCGACCCTCGCTCTACGGCAGACGTATGACAATTGCGTGATTCTATAACTAACTGACAGAAATAGAGGGACGCGGGATATTATTCGACGATGCGTGAATCTTAAGGCGAGGAAACACAAACCTCGCCTATTCACAGCATCTAAGGATTCGCATCCATCTGATCGCAGCGTGACTACACAGATGAACTCTTTAGCATTGAACAAAATTGAACCATTGAACCAGATCCCAGCCACCAGTGCCGTGGGTGCCGCGTTTCCACGGCCACCACAGTCGAAAGCCAATATTCCGAACAATTCGGCAAACACAGATAGCATACAGCCGTTCTCGCGGACGCCGAGCAAGACATTCCCACGGTCGAACAAGGAGAGGGAGAAAGATACCATGGCATCAGACAGCAGAGCCGGAAGATGCAATACCGAAGGCGAGAACACCGAAGAGGCATTGCGGAGACGGAGGCAGCCCGTTCCCGATGATTTCAAAGATCTAGACAAGTCCTCGAAGAATGAATATGGGAAATTCGCCTTCAATATGCAGATAAGGGCGCTCGAGGCCGCCGTGCGGCGGGAGCAGGGCGGGAAACAGCAACAACAGCAGCACACGCAGGATTCCAAGCGGTTCGTCGAGCTCTGGGAATCGAAGCTCCTGGCGAGACTAGAACAGGTACTCGACGACAACATCGAGGGCGAGTACACGGTCAACGTCTCACGGGGCCCGGAGCAGGGAAAGCGGACCATCGTCATCATGACGGCGGTTCTATTACCAGGGGGCGTGGAGCGGCAGCTCCGGGAGAGTAAGTCGGGGATTCTCCCCAACGACCTCGACTCGACCACCGCCATCCTGTTCCAGCAGGGGAAAGTCCAATTCTTGGCTGATCCAGGGACCTCGCCAAGCCGCCCATCCTCGCGCGTCAGTGACGATTCATGCATAGACCCGCTGAACACGGACTGGTCGCCGGACGCAGCCATAGGGGACTCGGTAGGCTGGGATGAAGGGTCAGCAACGCTTGGGCCACTGCTGCAAATCAACAAGGGGTTCTACAGACTTGTTTGCTGGCATCTATTCGACGATAGACAGAGCAGAGGACATAATTACCGGTGGAAAGATTCTCAACCGCCCAGGGGCTTATTGACGTATCGCCCCTCGCCTAGCGATTCCCGACTGAACGGGGACGGGAATAGCGGGACGTATATTGGGGACGTGGTAGCGTATTCCGGGGCCATGTACAAGACTTCAAGACTCTCCGTTTCAATCCCTCAAGAGCAGGCAGTGACGGATTGGGCTCTGATAGATTCCACCGAGGCGAAAGAACGGATTCCCCAACCGAATATCGTCCGCCGCCACAATGGCTCATCCACAAACACACACGACACCCAGATCACACAGGACGCAGACCCGGCTTATTTCCTCAAGACATGCGAGGAGCGGAATCTGTCGCCGCACGTTTACTCCGTCGGTCGCACGAGCGGGTACACAACAGGACAGCTGGGCCTAGCGCTGGGCCGGCACCGGCTTGCCTCGGGGCAGAAGACGAAGAACTGGACGGTGGAGAACATGCAGCCGGGCGAAGAGGGCGCTATAAAGCAGTGGACGCGCGGTGGTATGGGAGTGCCCGGGGATTCCGGTGCCGGCGTCTTCGGGTTCTGGAACAACGAGCTGCTCGGGCAGATCTGGGGGCGCAACACATACGTCAAAAAGGATGCTCAGCCCCGCCTTACCTTTTTCACATCCTTGGTGGATATCTACGCCGACATCAAGGACAAAATGCCGGGCGTGTCCACCGTGCGCCTACCTACGCCGTCCTCGATCACAGACTGTGCGCCCCGGAACCACGATCTCGTCACTACTGACGTCACCTGGGGAAGCGAGCACCACGCCGCGCTGTCGATTATCAAGGAGTCGCTAGACGACGCGGACTTTGATGAGGAGACTGACGAACAGGATAGCAGGCATAGATCAGCGGCGACTTCACAGCGGTTGGGGGCCGTCATGGCGATCGGGAAGAAAGCGGGGTTCTTCGAGCCGCCTAGGCATAGATGGGCGAGGGTGATTATACACGCAGCCACGTTTTGAAGAAGCGATATTTATTATTGTCTCCCCATCTATTTTCCATTCGGTTCAACCCTGGTTATTGTCTTCTAGTCATGCTGGGATGGATAGCTTGTTATGCCGAATAGGGTCGGTGTGAGTAATCTCGTTCCCTACTAAGCCAAGGTTAAGTTAGATTGATAGAGAGTATATTGCACTGGTTTGAATCCACGTTGTGCTTCATGGCCTGCGTGTGAATGCCGACTGTATGCTATGTATAAGTCGAATGTCACTTCGTGAGACGTTAGGTATACGTTATCTAGAGTGTGTAGTGACTAGCCATCCGCCCGTTCGGGTATAGCCTTCAGTGTATACCACCTCGCTAATCGTAGCAATCAAGCACTTACCACCGAGTTACCAAGAAGGGCAATTCAATAATAAGGAAGACGAACAGCAAGGTGGAAACAGTTCGCGAACCATGCCAGATGCCCACATGTGCTGCGCCGCAGTTGGGGGCCAAGATGTTGCCTTAGATGTGGAGGCCTCTTCCGATCCTACTCCTCTCTTTCGGATAGTAAGAGACTCAACTAAGGTCGGGTAGCGGAATTATTCTAGCCCCATTCAAAAATTACAGCAACAGGCAAATCGTGCGTGAAACTACAATAAAAGAAATTGACACTTTTATTATTGCACTTGTTAGATCGGCCGAGCCGGGCGATCGTCCGCCGCCACGAGGACAAGCTGACAAGAATCAATCATGTCGACTCATTGGCATCCTAACTGTGCGCCTAGGCAGCAGGTACCGAGGCGACTAAATCGCCTCACGCGGGAAACCAACGCTCGCCATCTTATTAGTGGTGGTGAATATGGCCCGGAGCCGATAGTTTTCAACCATCCGGTCCCATTCGACGATCCAGTGTATTGGCCCGTAGCATTTAGCGTCGACACCGCCTTCGCCGGCAAGTTCACTAGGATTGAAGCCTCGGACTTTCCATATGCCACAGACCCGGCTTGCATGGCTAGCACTGCTAGCTCGGTGACCGGGCCAACAATATCTCGAACTCCCTCTGTGGATTCCGTGTGCTCGCCTGTCCTAACAGAATCCACGTTGGAGACTTGCCATGGTTCCAGCATCTTGCGGGGTCCAAGTCCTCTACGCAACTCCACCAAATCATTGCCTAGTGCTGTAGATGCTTCTGGGCGTCTAATGTCCAGCGGCGATGTTACTCAGGGGAAGAAAAGACTCACCGCGCCGGAGACGCCGGAACACGTGCACGTGTGTCTATGGGGTACTAACGGAGTATGCGAGAGCGGCGGCTTTAGTACTCGAGAAGAACTAAACCGACACGTCAAGATGGAGCATTTGCTAGAATGCCCCGTGCCAGGCTGCACGGAGACGACATTCCAAAACCGTGACATGCTTACTTGCCATATGAAATGGGATCATAGCAGTAGCGACACATCCGACCCTGCCGCATGCCGTACCGCCAATCTGCTGGAAACCAGCCTCGCTTCATCGCATGATGTGTTGAATGATTCGCCAAAAGGGAAAGCTGTTGTAAAGGGAATGAATGCAGCCGAAGACAGGATCCTCAAGATGGAAATGTCAATTGGCATTTCCAAGAAACGGTGCCGAGAACAACTAAGGACGGTGCTGGAGAAAAGGTTACGGCGAATGAATGGTAAGTCGGATAGGATCAGCCAATAGTGGCGAACTAACAATAAACAGGAATATTGAAAAGCGCTGATAGTCCGGGCATAGTTGAAACCCGGACCCCGAAGCTATTGGAATCCGCCAGTTTCCCAGTCATTTGGGAACATGGTGTCCTCCCGTTTTTAATCGAGTTTATGCCAAAGTGGTGCGGCTCGGGCCACGTGATTAGCGTGCTTCGCGGCAGGAAGCCCAACACCCGACGAATATGCATCATGACAAAGCGTCCCACCACCAAGGCTCGAAGAATCGTTATCGCAAGCCATGTCCGAGATCTTCTCCCGGAGAGCCATCGTAGCATGGTGTCGTTTGTGTTCTCTACCGGCAAGGTAGATCGACTAGTCTGGTCACGGGGGCTAAGCAAAGACATGCCCGATGAGGTGTGCGCGCCGCGGAATCCGTTTGCGTATATCAGCCCGTGTATGGGCGACAGTATCGGCGCGTCTCTAGACGACGGGGAAGAGGCAACCGCAACACTAGGCCCTTGCGTGACGGCAGAAGGAGGAAGCTACTGGCTCGCCTGTTTCCACCCTTTCATGGGCGCGGGCCAACGGACGTCTCCAGCACTCATAGAACATCCCTCGCCGCAAGACCGCGCCTCCTGTGCGCAAGAGGGACATGATGTTCCGCATGACCTGAACCACCGCATTGGAAATCTTACAGCGAGTTCGGGGTTTAATTTAAAAACAACCCGAATTACGCACGAGCCGTACTGGGAAGATATGGACAAAGAATCCCCACTCGTCGTTACCGATTGGATTCTCATTTCTTCGGGGACGCGACAGGCCAATGTCCTTCGAAAATTCCCCAATTTTACGCAACGTATTGTGACTCCAGTCACAGCCACGAGCTCAATAACACCTTGCGCAAACGTTATCTCGACTGGCCGGACATCAGGCTTCCAGCGGGGACAAGTCTGTGAGGCTCCAGCGTACGTAGATAGCGAAGTCAACGGGACGGGCAAAGCCACCCGAGAGTGGTTCATCGAGGAGCCGTTTCCGTACGACAATGAGAACGAGTGGATACGGGGTGGCATCGGCGTCGAAGGTGACAGTGGTGCCGCGATAGTTGATAGCGACACGAACGCTCTCGTCGGACAGCTCTGGGGGCGAAACCAATATTGGGGGGCTGGACCAAGGATGACGTTCTTCACACCCATTTCCGATATATTCGACGACATCCAGGAGAAGTGTGGGATGTCAGCTCGGCCTCAGCTTCCTCGATATCGCGACGAAGCAGATCTCTGGCCCGTGTACCCGGTATGCAGACAATGCTATGACCTACGTGAATATCTGGATAGCAGACGCTCTTCGAGGGAATCGTTGATGTCCATGATCGGTATACACGATCAGCGGGGCGAGCATGATAACGATCTTACATCAGTGTCGGAACTAGCAACCCCGAAAGACCAGTCTTATTTAGTTCGTCATATCGGTCCGGAAGAGGCAATCTCGTCATTCGGCGGCAGCAACGTCGTTTCTCCAGCACCGGTGCATGCGTTCTATAACCTATCTCAGGCGGCGTCACCTGGAGTATCGGAGTTGCGAAGTCCATACCCACACACTCTAAGTGAAGACGATCTATATGAAACGAGGTGCCCGCAAACGAGTGATGCTGCGTTTGGCAAGCGACCAGCTATCCTTCCACCACAGGGGCAGGGCACCACGCAACATTCAGACAAGAGGAGACGGCCTACATACGCCACCCATCCTTAAACATACCATGTTTTATTCTCCTCGAGGGTGGATCCCCTACGGTCTTATTGTACGCCCAATTGCTCATATACCATCAACCCGGGAAACCCCCTCGGCTCATCTTTTTAGCGCGCTGATCACGCCGGTTGTGGTTTGCTCTAGAGCCCTTATTCGCTTCCTTGCGCTTCCTCGCATCTTCGGTTCCTTTTTCACCCGTGGGACCCGCGACGTTTCCTCCACGGCCGCCGCCTCTTCCTCGCCCCCTGCCCCTCCCGAGGCCACGATCATGGGATCCCCGGAAGCTCGCGTCACCAAGGTTTCCATCCGAGTCTTCTGGGGGTGAATGGGCTGACGGAGCACGCCAGGCAGTCGACGCCAAGACTGGTTGGCTTCCACTGGAGGCACTGTATTTCATCTCGAGTTGCTTCGTCTGGTTTGGCGTCCGGGAGAGCATGATGGCCCAGCCTTCGATGGCTTCGTCCGTCATACCTGTTGCTTGCCGCAATCTATCTCTCGCTGGGGTCCTTCTGTTCGCCGCGTCCCTCTCAAAATATTTAGGATTGGCCTGGTATGCTCGGAATAGTGCTTCTTCATTAGCGTCTTTCCGCTTCTGTTCTTCCTCGTCCTCTAGGTGGCTATCATTCACGGCAAAGCCTGCATCGACAGCATCATATGTATCATCTCGTTCATCATCGTCGGCATCGAAAGCTGAAAGCGCCGAGAGAATGGCAGCCTTGTTGGGGGCGGAAGAACGATCATTGAGGATGTCGTCTGTAGTTTGCTCTGGGTTTCGCTTCCCGAAGTGGAGCCTTGAGGCGTCAACAGTCAACTGATCTAATTCGTCATCGTCGAAAACGTTACGACGTGTAGGGATCTGGGGAGGTGTAGACCGAGGAGCAATATCATGGCTTTTCCTACGCGTGCGCTCAGGCGATCTAGAGTCTCATTAGCCAAAAGTATAGTTTTATAGAGCATATATCTGGATGAACTGACAACTCCTTGGTGCGGTCAGCCCCAGCTAAATGGGGAGGTAGCGAATCCTCAAGTAAATGCGCTATGACTTGTTCGGTGTTGTCATCATACTCATTAAGAAGTTGTAAGATGAATCCAGATCCTAAGTCTGGGAACAGATCCTGTATCTGGGAGATATGGCTCATTTGATGCACTCGCATTTCTGCTACTGTGTCACCCTCGTCTTCGAACGCAATACCTTTACCCTTATCAACCGGGCGCTTAATTAAGCGTTTTGGCCGCGCGCTAACACCAGGTTTGCGATATCCCTCTAAAGCAGTGATGACAGGTTTGATACGAGTGAGCCCCGTATCGGAGTTTTCAAGACGCAATTGAACCTGTTTTAGAATTGGAGTTGCTGTTACCAGCTCAGGGACCAAGGAGTCATTAGCGTTGAGAGGACCGGCTTTGTAAGCATCGGCCGCGGCCTTTAGTGAATAGAGTTGATCAGCGAGCAAGGAATATTTTGGAGAATCACCCTCTGTCAAGCCAATGAGACAAAGGTAGGCGGTAGTGATAATAGCCTTCCTTAAAGGAGGGTTTGTGACCTTGAAGCAACCGACGAGGCCATCAAGAAAGTCGTCGCCAGCTATAAAAAAGGCGGCTACATGGGGCGAGGTATGTATAAGGTGGTTCAATCTCTTTAAGCGTATTTCAAGGGATGTTAAGTCCCCTTTCATACCGGCATCGAGAGATTGGATAAGTGACTTTTTTAAGCTTTGTAGGGAAGTTTCGGCTCCCGGCGTTTGAGAAGCTGCTTGAACAGGCGGTCCTGCCTTCTTCTTGCCATAGAGTCGACCGAAGTCGGAGAGGAATTCCCAGGTCAGTATTTCAGGTGGCGGAGATGATAGATGTAAGAGTCTCGAGCATAAGAAGAAGCATTGACGAAAAAGAAGGGCGGATGTTCTCGAGGAACCGAGAATGATAGTGCCGCAGGCGTTTACTTCATGGACGAAGGACCTCTGGAAGGACGCAATGGACTCATCCTGTTTTATGTGGCGTAACAGGTCATTTTCGGGAAGAGACAAATACGCTTCGGCCAATGCAAGCCAAGTAGAAAGGCAGATTTCCCATTCAACTGGAACGATATGGTCTCTCCATGGGGCCTCGGGGAATGGTGCAAACGAGGGTAGGGTTGGTGACATGATTGATCACTAGTAGTCAGCCTGTAGGCACTAAGCTCGGGCAAGATTGAGTGAGGGTAGTTTGTACTGTCACTACTAGTAGGGATTGACAACTCGAAAAGGTGAGGAAATAATCAACCAATTGTTAAACTATCTTATATGAACGAACTCGGGCTCAACAAGACCAGGCTTTGGGACTATTATTTAATCAAAGAAAGACAGGCAGACTGAGATGAGATGAGATCATAATGAGCCAGAGCCCGATATCCACTATCAAGTCAGTATTCACCGGATGACTCTGTAATACCTACTAACCTAGAAGAGGTACTATAACCTATAGGTACCCATAGAATACCTCCGTACCTACGTACTTTCCACAGAATGCGTAGGATGACAATGATTGGTGGATGCCTAGACCCGTATACCTAGTAAATGCTCTAGCCTGATTAGGTATAATTCCAATCTAGTTCTCCAGCTAGTACCCAACCCTTATCTTATCAGCCAATTTTAGCCATCCACAGACATGGAATTTCTCACGACAGGTTAACAGCAGCCCCGCCAAGCCGACATTTTCAATATCTTCCACCTAGCGAAGCTCGATACTTTTCGTTCTCGACCCATCACCAGCCTTCATCACGTTACCGAAACGCAATACGTTCGAGGTGAGTATTCTATACATCCTTATTACACTAGAAGAGCCTGCTTGCTAACTCCAACACCCAATTACAGTCTTGAAGGCATCTCTATCTTTCCTTCCACAATCCCGTCTTATTTTCTCGATCTATTATCGCGTAGACAACAATCACCATGTCTTACAACAACAAAGACAAGGACTTCGGCGGCGAGGCCCCCAAGACTCACAAGATCCGCATCACCTTGACCTCCCGCAAGGTCCAGTCCCTCGAGAAGGTCTCCCAGGAGCTGATTGACCGCGCCAAGAGCAAGGACCTCCGCGTCAAGGGCCGTACGTCTTACCTTAGCTACCTACCTACCTACTACCCTCCCATAAGAACCAATTTCCGTCGAGCAATTGATCGCTAACACAACAGGTATCTAGCCGTCCGTCTCCCCACCAAGGTCCTCAAGGTCACCACCCGTAAGACTCCTTGCGGTGAGGGTTCCAAGACCTGGGATTGCTACGAGATGGTACGTAATCCCCTAAAGTGCCCTGCGTTCGCCTTCGTGGATCGAGACTGACCCCTATCGCAGAGAATCCACAAGCGTCTCATCGACTTGAACGCCCCCACCGAGATCGTCAAGCAGATCATCGTCAACATCGAGGCCGGTGTCGAGGTCGAGGTCACCATTGCCGCTTAAGTGCGTGCGTGCGTGTTACCAATCAGTATGCCGAGCCCAAATGGGTTAAGGATGCAATGCTAAGGAGGCCTCGTTGTTCTGGCTCCTGCGTAGGAAACTCGAATCTTGGGCCATATGCTAGACACAATAGTAGTGACTCCTCAATACGAAAGAAAGAGAAAAAAACACCTAAAATCACGTTCCAACACAAACCGAGTGAACTACACATGACTTGCGTCTTCAATTCAACTCTGGGGTATCTAATGTCGTAAAATACATTCATCATATGCTAGACTACATCAGCTCGTAAATCAAAAACACCAGCGCCACCAAGTACCGGCGTTATGCCATCTTGTTATATGTACAATTTCTATATATCCCATTTGTCATAAGCCATTAGAATGTCCAAATACAGTCTTCCCGCATAGGCGGTACCTCGGGCATGTTGCCTTGAAACCGCCCTGAGGCCGCCATTTGGTCATACGCTGCTTTGATTTTGGCGTCATACTGGGCAGCGTCCGGCTCCGTATCCTTGTTGTAAGGGGGCGGTCCAGCCGGAAATAGAATCTTACACCAAGTACCATCCGGTTTGCGGAAACCCGGCATCTGTTGGTCCATACTCGGGTTCTCGGGTGGCTGGTCTTGGTATCGGTCGTTGACCTTCCATTTATACACGACTGGCTGATTCTTGAAGGCTGTGATCTGACCATTCGCGGCCTTCGCAAGATAACTCTCGACAGGTGGGTGCTGCTTTGTGCTCCCCGGTGCATAAGGGCCTGGTCTACCAGCTGCAGAGGACGGGGTTTGGGATGGTTGAACCTGAAATGGATTGGGTTGGGGTGGTTGGTTTTGTGATGACCCTTGGCTGAACGGGTTGTTGGCGGTTACTTTCGGAACACTAGTACCCGGCTGTCCAAAGGGATTGTTCGGCTGTGTATTCAAGCTAGAGCTCGTGGCCGGTTGACCAAAAGGATTGCTAGGGGCGGGCTCTGGGCCCGAAGTGTCCATGGTCAGTTCATTTGTTGCCGGAGTTGGGGCAAAAGGGTTGGATGCCGCAGGCTGCCCAAAGGTTGAACTCATCTGATTCGTGTCAGAAACTCGGGCAAAGGGGCTAGTACCGGATGGCGCAGGGATCGGCTGGCCAAATGGACTCGTTGACGAAGCGGCCGGCGCCCCGAAGGGGTTTGCTGGTTGTCCAAGAGTGGAAGGTTGGCCAAAGGTAGATCCGCCAACATTGGAGAACGGCGAGGGTGCGGCGGTCAATGCTGGTCCGAATGGGTTTTTCGCTTGGCCCATGGTTGAGGGCTGTCTGAAGGTGGGCGCGGATGCTCCCATCTGTGACGGTTGTCCAAAAGCAGGTGCAGACGCCCCCATTTGTGATGGTTGCCCGAAGGCTGGCGCAGCAGCACCCATCTGTGAAGGCTGGCCGAATCGAGGACCCGAAGCGGCTCCGAAGGGATTAGACATCTGGCCGATCGTAGAGGGCTGACCGAAAGCAGGCGTCGTTCCACCACCGAAAGGGTTAGACTGCGTCGTTGAGAAAGGATTCTGATTAGCACCGGGATTGGAGGTTAATGGGTTGTCTGCAAAGCCCGTCTTAACAGCAAAAACGCCTGTCGTTCCCCCATCCATCGTATTCTGCTTGCATATATCTATGCGATTCGGGTGGTTGTTCGCGCCGGCGAGAACAAACTGGAGGGCGCCGTCAAGATTACCCAGGGTGGTCTGGATCTGCTGTTCGGCCTGGTTGTGGAGAGCCATAACCTCGGCGATCTAGCAATGAGTTACGTGTAAGTAGGGATATCGAAGGAGAGAATAAGAATAATGGCCCGAGCCTACCGCCTGTTGTCGATTCGCAGCTCCCCGGATGTGTAACATGACCTCTTCGAGACTCTGTTCGCGTGGATATCCCCCGAACAGCTGCTCGGGGGCGTCCTTGCCAGGGCCATAGCATGACAAGATCCATGTCGGGCGCTCCTCGGCGAGATCGACCCTGATAGTATCTCTGGTGATCTTGTACGGGTTCGTGCCATCCTGTGGCCTCGCCGAGGTGGTATTTAGGGCATTGAAGCGGTTCGTACTGGGAGCGCCGAAGGGATTAGAGTTCGTGTTGGCCCCGGGATGCTCAAACCGGCAGTTCGCTAGCACGATACCATGTCATTAGTGGAAGTTCACGCTAGTTAATGTCTGTATACATAAGTCAAGCCTACCTCCATTGCGACAATTGCTCTGTTGATAAAACTTGCAGAGAGGCGCCATCTGTGTCAAAGAGGCAAGTCGAACAAATAATCCGAAGTTGACGCGAGGGAGAAAGGACTCTCAAGATAGAGAGGAAGCCCCTGGAAATTCAATGCTGTAAGATTAAGCCTTTAGGTGCATTCATTGTACTGTATCGACAACGAAGGGTAGAAGAGAGGCAGAAGAGACAGGCGTTGATGCCAACAGAATCTTGGGTCGCTCAATTCCTGGCAACAAGGGCACTTTCTTTCTTGCCGTCCAGCTCCGTCGGCCCCACTCAAGCTCATCACCGTAGGTACCCACCTTATGTAATCCTAAAGAGTCGTCTCCGTCTCTACTAAGTACTATGTACCTCTGGTAAATATAATTCCACAGGATAAGCCTCAACTCACATTCCATCCACTAGCAGGATCTAACTAATAGTATTACCGGCAAAATTAAAGGAAAAAAGAAAGAAGAGAATAATTACTGTGAGTTTAGGTATGAGATAGTCTAGATTAGGCATTATCTCGTTGGAATCCGCATGTTATTGATTCTTCGATCAAGTGTAGATACAGAACTCTACACTACAAGCCTAGGTAAGTACCTACAAGAACAATCACCAGCAGGCCGCCTAATTCTTCACTGTATTTTTGATAAGCGGCTTGAGTCCTCCATCAACATACGACTGCGACCTCCAAGTGGACCAGTCATGCGACAACAAACCCCAGGCCTCCTCATAGTCCTGGGTGCCGGAGCGTATATAGTAGCTCCCGGCCACGACCCAGATGAACCACCCAGCCTTCTGCTCCGCAAGGTAACTCGCGATGCACGTGGCGTAGACGCGCCTCCATTCCGAATCCGTCTGCGCGAACCCGAACTCGGAGAGCACGACGGGGAAGACGTTGACCGTTTTCGCGTCCTCGGCATGCATCGCCTGGAACCCGTTGTTGTACAGCGAGCTCTTGAGGCTCGAGCAGCTAGACGCGTCGTTGTTGTAGTTGTGCACCTCGAGCACGAGCTTATTTGCGAATCCCGGAAAGTCGGCGGCGCTGTACTTGGCCGTCCCCGGCGTCATCGCCGTGCCCTGGAACACGGGCGTGATCCACGTGTCGAAGTCTAGGCCAGAGAGAAATATCAGGATGTCGGGGTTCGCTTCGTGGATCGCGGTGCTCCCCTGCTTCGAGTACGTGTACCAGTCGCGCCAGTTGTACGACTGCGACTTGAGCGTCGGGTTGCTGTCGGGCGAGCGCAGCTCGTTGCGAAGTGACATGGACGTCAGCGCTGTCCAGGATTTTCCCCGATTCGCCATGAATTTCAGCCCGCGCACCCAGTTTTGCACGTTGTAGTCGTTGTCGCCGAACCACGAATTGCCATCTGTGGTCGAACAACACCATGCCGCTCGTGACATGTGGTTGTCCAGATGGACGTGGATCTCTGCGCGAGAGCTTTAGATCAGTACATGCTACATGTCACGAGATATGCTCGACTTGACAAAACAGCTTGATCACTTACGCTGTTTGGCGCATTCTGCGGCCACAGCGTCGAACACATCCAACCGCGTTGTGCTCGTATTGAAGGACGGGTTGTTAGCGAGGAACTTGGCATACACCTTGGGTCCATTAGTTGAACCAAGGGCAGTGTTAAACGACTGCTGAACCGTAGTGTCCTTGTTGCCGTTCGCGTAATACTGATCGATCATCTGAATAGCGTAGGTCAGACGAATCGCGTTCATGCCGAGGCTCTTGATCTTAGAGACTATGGTCTCAATTGACTGGTACTGTAGTCCATCGGGGATCACTGTGATATCCACAGTCAGCCTCGTTACTCGTTGCAGGTGCCAATTAGAAGCCCCCTTAACAAATCTAATCCGATAAGGTATTTCTTGCACCCGTAACGACGGGAATAGGGATTAGACCTAGGTATTACTTACTAACCTCGCCGTGGCCCGGCCAGTTCGTGCCAGCGTATACAATACTCTCACCCCGCGAGTCTTTCATCTCCGCGCCCGACACCTGGAACGGACCATACGGCCAACTGGCCGACTGACGCGGCATCGGCGAAGCCCATGATGCAGGCGCGAAAAGCGCACCACCTAGCGCGAGCAGAGGAATCAGCGACGAGCCCAGAAGTGATCGCAACATCTTGTCAGATATCAGATATGTTCAGCGCAACACCATTCTCCTACTTCCGGGAACTTGTACCTACTCGCCACACAGCGAGCTGGAGGGGTTACCGGCCTTATAAAGGGCGACGGCACCACATCGTATCCAACCCTCAATTCGTTCTAGAAGCGAGCCAATCCCGGTTTGCCTACGGATAATACCAAGTGTATTATTTCCCGTGAAGTGATCATCCGAGAGCCGCCTGCTTCCAAGAAGGCTAGCTCTCGATGTTCAATCCCAGGATAAAAAGGGCGGTATTACCCATTTTCAATCCCAACTCCGAGATTAACTAGCCCAGTCTCTGCAACTTTATCAATTGACAGAGTCGACGCAGAGGCACGTCACTCATCATTGCACCGAGCGCCCGAGATTCACCACCTGTCAGATGGGTAGATCACACTATATTCTCTCTTGCCAAGGTATACCACCTGAAAGTGATGTCGTATCTCTGCGTTAGTCTCCTAACTGCGCTAGGTATATGCAAGACGGGGGACGGACCCTGGGGAAACAACCGGTTGTTCTCGCATTGGTTTCCTTGGCGTTTTGGCCGTAAGAAAGCTTGGCTGCTCCCCCGCATCTTTCACATGAATCTACCGGCAATGCGCAACCCCAAAATTCAGTTGTGATGTCTTTATGAACTATGTTGTCATTGAAGATGAGAGACTCAATATCTATCATGAGTACTTCACACGGTATTATGAGAAGTTGGATTTAACGCGCAGTATAATACGCGATACTTTTCTTATATCAATGATGTGACTAACTATAACCCCAACTCCTGAACGGACACCCCAGCTCCGCTAACTGAGTGACCTGGTAAACCCTAGTGTACCTAATCTCATCACCTCGAATATCAATCTATATCATTCATCCGTATCTCATTCAGAAACCCATCACTCATGGATTAGTTCAATCGTATTACATTCAAGAAATGCAAGGAAGTCATCTACACATCCTATATCCGCTTCCTAAACTCGACCATCGGCCCGTCCTTGAGACTCGTGAACTGGTCAATGAGCTGATACTCATCGGCACGCTGCCGCCCCCACTCTAGGCCCGGCCTGCCCTCCGCGGGGTCCGGGCCGGCGGATTTGCGCAAATCGTACAGGAACAGGACTCTCGCGAGCGTGGTCATGAGCTCGATATACGCTAGCCCTTTACCGATGCAGCCCCGGGGACCGATGGAGAAGGGACAGAAGGCGCTCTGTGCCAATGCCACGTCGCGGTCGGTGATGGGGCCGCCGGACATTTTCGACGACGCCGATGAGCCCGCTATCCACCGCTCGGGGACGTACGTGAAGGGTTGCGGGTAGTAGGATGCGTTGTGGTGGATGGTGTAGTGCGGCGTGCCGACGACGACGCCCTCGGGCACGAATTCGCCGTCGATGGTTATGCCACCGGGAAGCACCTCGCGCGGCGCGATGCCGCCGACCGAGGGGGACATGCGCATGGCTTCGTCGATGCAGGCCCGGAGATAGTGGCATGCGTTGAGCTGCGAGCCCTGTGTGATCTCCTCGACATCGCTAAACTGAGCGCGCACCTCTTCGCTCGCTTTCTGGAGGGCGTGCGGGTTGCGGACGAGATAAAACAAGGTAGCAGCCATAGCGGTCGAAGTTGTGTCAGACCCGGCGATAATCCTAAAAAAAAATCCACATCAATATAACTCATAATCGATGCGAATTGAAGATGGACTCACAGCAAGTTAGATTCCCCCCAAAGTTCGGGCATCGCAAAGCCCTGGCCCGTTTCCGGGTCGCGGGCCTTTAGCAGGTGGTAGAAGAAGTCACGGCGGTCCGTGTCGTCGCCGAGTTTGGTGCGTTCCGTGAGCTGCGCTTTGCTGTAGGCCATGTACTTGGCCCGGCCCGTAGCGATCTTTCGGAACAGAACTTTATCCAGACTCAGTTTCTCGACAAGACGCATGGTTCCACACTGTTTCGTTGTGTCCTGTTAGTGTTTCAAACTCCGATGTATTACGGTGCACGACAACCCACAATCAGATGCCGAGTAGTGGCAAGTGACACTAGTTCCAGAGCATAGCGGTTATCCGGCTGCTCGAGCATATGGAAGGCCTTGCCGAAGGATAAATCGCCGAGGATGTCCATGGCTAGGTAGTTGCACCAGTCAGCCATGTTCTTAGGGACTGTCCAGCCTTTCCGATCATCGCTGGCGCCCAGGCCGATTTGCTCGCAAAAGGACCGTACGTTCGCTAGGATATAGCGCTCCATTTCTTTCATAGCCGAATCCGAGAAGGCCTGCGACAGAACGCGGCGCTTGCGGGCGTGCACATTCTTATCGCGGGTGTTATGAGTGTTTGGAACAGGATGGGCAAAGGCATCATAGAAGGCGGCCTTGCGCACATTGGCCTTGAAGCCGTAAATATCCTTTAGAGCGCCATTGGAGTTGAAAGAAAGGCTGTTGGGCCCAAACCGTACGATTTTACCTGAATGATACCAGTCAGTATTACCCCTACTCCCATCCCACGCGTATCATCTATGCGACAAGATAAGAACACACCATATCGCTCGTGATTACGCCAAAATTCAAGGTGACGGTCTCCCTTCCAGGCGTGGTAGAGTTGATAGGCATCCGTGATCTTGGCTAGAAAAGGACCCGGGTACTTGGCCAATGGGTGGAAGAAGATTCGATATACGACTAATCCAATACCCTTGAGTTGCCTGTTAGTCAATTGCTAACACGTATAGTGGATGTGTTATTCCGGTATTATGTTTAACGTACGTAAATGAGAACCAATGCGACGGCACCGGGTAGAAGGTAACCAATGTGAGCGAACGCCATCATGTCTGTTTCGTACCCCGGTGTCTCGGAATCACGAATTGAAACAAGACCAAACCGTAGTTCCGACCTCGTTATGCCTTAACGGCTTTTTTTTACAACCAACAAGAGGGTTTTCATATAACCCCAGACGTGCAGAACAGCTCAGGGAATCGTCATGAACAGCACCAACAGTAAAAAAAAAGTCCACCGTCAGCGCAACCCATGTGCGACAGCAGCAAACAGTAGACGGGGCGCCTCTACCTACTTAACCTACATATTTGGCATTTCAAAGCGACCTAGATAAGTCAAGTGAGCTTCGGGCCTCGGTTTGTCGCGGGCCAAGAGATGACTTCAGTAAAACCATTTCACAGCGCTCTGAGTGGCTCGAGATGACGCTGATACTCCCCAATCAGGAAGCCGGACGGCCTCCAAGAAAGCGACGGTTACTAGCGGAAAGGCTCGCCGAACCCCCAAAGCCGGCGTCAACGGCCGGCTTACACCCGTTATAAACTAAGTGAACCCGCCCGGTCTTTTTGTTGCTCTTTTATGCTCTTTGTCTGGGGAATGTGTGTCACGAGACCAATCAAGCAGAACTCTGTTGAAGCGTGCCCCGCGCGGAATGTTGCCGTTGGGCTCATGGTGTGAGAGAGGAAAGCTTCTACGGTGGTAGACTAGAAATTAATGTTACGTCAACCCAGACACAAGATCGAGATGCGGTCCCGGAAAACTCGGGCATATGGGCTAGAATATGTCGAAGAATGTGGTTCATTTCAATTCTCATATCAATGGTGCGTATGGCGTAGATATGATGGAGTCTTGTGCACGAGATGGAATGAGAGGGTATACCAGAATACACAGTGTTAGTAATTATACTTCTTTACGCAAGGTATGGTTCAATGCACTGTCTCTTCACCCCAGGTTTTAAGAGCTCGGGTCTAACAGTACCCTTAGCAGGCTAGTCGGCGGAACAAGCAGAATACCGAAATTTGAGGGTTTTCTGGTTGTTTTTTTTCTAGTTTCTTACCTACTATATTATGTACAAGACTTGATTGCTAAATAGTGTCTTTCCTTGCAATAGTGTAAACGGGTGAGCAACCATTTTTCACATCATGTTCCGGCCCTTCCGTTTTGTGAGGTAATTATAGGGCCTGTGCCACGTTAACGCCACATCGAACCTAAGAGGAAGTTATGTACTAACCTAAGATAGATAGGTACACTACTACTATGTAGAGAGGATCAGGGATTAGCCGAGCTCGTCTTCTAAAATTATACAAACGAAAGGAAGCAACTCACCAACATATTACAAGGAAAGAGAGAAAAAAAAAAAAAAAGAGACTGCTGCACAGACAAAACGAATCGTTGGATCCTGATTCAATGCATAACATGATACAAGACGACGCGTGGTGTCTACTGTAAGTACCTAACCCACATATCAGTGTCAGTATAGCACGTGTCACAACTTGGTAGCGATGATACACCAACGGAGCGAGCTAGGATCACAGCCAGGATCACTGGGAGCAGTTCCAAAACAAGCAAACTCGAACGAACAGGGTACGTGTATCCATATCGACCAATCAAAGGGCTTACTGTGCTATAGCCTTCCTACTAGGGGATCTTCTGTAGGGATGATATCGTATCTGTCATGTAGTGTACTACTAGTGCTAGTATGTACACAGGTACTATACGGTAGGTACTACTTGTATGTAGGCGGCGTTACAGCTGCTGTGCTGTCATGGCGCATACTGTGATCGGACAGCGGTAACACTACGTTAGGTACATAGTACACTACCTAGTACGGCAATATGACTGCTATCTGACCTCATTCCAATTCATCCCTTTCTCTCTTCTCTCCATCTCTGTTCCTTGTCACTTTCACTTAGACTATATCCTCTTCCCTGTTGTAGTAAGACACGAGGACGATCAAATCATTGCATTACTTCCATTCATTCACTCATTCAACTACTCACTTCATACATTCCTTCCTTCCATGTTTTGAGTCAACTAGCTCAGCTCAGCTCTTGTCCCAATCACACAGTGTCTTGTCTTCCGTGGTACCATCCTTATACCACACTTCGACTGGTATACTACATCTAACCCTTTTTTTATCGACGATAGCAACGTTCGCTACCTCAGAATACGACCGTAAAGGCACCTGATAGACGCTGGATAGTCCGAAATAATTAGAGCAACAAATACCAACACTACGATAAGATACGACCGCATCCTTTCGCTAGCATTCTAGATTGTCGTCGAACAAAGTTACCAACCGACAGACATTGCATGCATTAACCCGCATCGCCATGGATTACACCGCGGCCGCCATAAGGTTTGGCAGGATAGCCAGGCATTTAATTAGTCGGGACGACGCCAAATGCCATCCCCGACCCGATATCGACCTCTGCGAAAAGCCCGCAAGTTCCGACAAGTCCACCCCTATAACCATCGGTGTCATTGTGTAAGAGAATTTGCGGATTCCACGCTTGTCCGCGCAAGGCGGCACTTTAAGCTAACACAAGGGGCATAGCGGAATCGTTGTTTTGGGTACAGTCGCTGTATTGACATTTTTCCACCTCCGCAGGAAGCGCAAGGACGAGCAGGAGTGGCCCAAGAACAACCAAGAGCTCGAAGACTACGGCTTCGCAGTCCCCTCGTCGAGCGTCCGCCAACCCCAGACTGCGCATCACACTCCACAGCAGGAACAGCAACGCGACCAATACCAACGCCACGACGGCCATAATGACACAGGCTTTGCCTCACAGAACCCCGCTCGAAGCTCGCTCGATAAGTTGGAGCATTCGCTGAGAGGGGGCCAGACAACCGGTGCGTTCAGGCGCCAAGAAGAGCAGATTTCAGCTGATATGAAACCCGTGGAACCGATAGATCGGATATGAACACCGCCTTGTGTGTGTTTGGTTTCCCGTCGAGCGAAATAGAAGTATGGGTATATGCGATTTTTTACACGGGCCCTCTAGCGTGGAGTTTTGTCATTCGATGTCGAGCTGTTTTGATATCCTTTGCGCCTTATTTTTAACCGACTCCGAGCTCATCGGCCGTTGCCGTTTCGAATCGCCTCATCATCCGACCGCGTAGATTCAAGGCTTGTGGCTGGAAGAATGGTAGGCATGGATGGGCGCGACTCCCTGTCAGGAAGTTTACCTGTGTGAAAGGGTAGAATGGGGCGCTTGCGCAGTTTAATGATTCGGGGTTCTCTCAGGGAGATAGAATTAGCGTAATCAATCTACTGCACATTTTTGGGATGCTTCGAGGCAGAGTTTGAGAAAATGAAAGCCGAATTTGTCTGAGGCCGCACTTAGAGTTCAATTAGTGCTCTGAACTCCCATCAATCCGAATTGGTGTAGTGGCCAACATTTGACGCTCTCATCTCTTTCCTCTGGATGCAGAAAAGTGCCGTCAAGCCCAGGGTTCGATTCCCCGATTCGGAGTTGATTTTTTTTTTTTCCTTTTTCTATCATCTGTAATCCGACATCTACTTCTATTTTGCAATCCTCTTATGATACGACGTTAATTTACATACTATATTGTATAATATCAAGAAATATACATACATTAATTGATTAAGATTATAATGCACTCTCGAGTAACAAGGGTACTATAGGAAGATGTTCACGCGCCAAGGCTTTGTGACGTAGAAGGTGCTCAGCCAAGCATCTCTACACCACTACACCCCTACACCCACGCGGCTCAAAGCACGTGGGGTTCATGTGTATATGGAACAACTCCCGGTCTACAGGCTCTGGATGGGATATGAATCCTACGCGTGAAAGTCTACAGTGTAGTGCCTTGATTGTTCGCGTCGCGTAAGTACGGGAAGGGAAGGGACACTGATGATACGTGCCGCCGCTTACATGTTCGCACAATGTCTCTCCCAGGATGCTGAAAGCTAGTTTTGCGAATCAAAGTGAATTATTCGCCTATTGCGCTATCCCACTCTTTCTAGCCCTATTTCCCACATTCGTGGCTTGATTCAGGTTCCTGTGTTCGATGATAGCTAGCAAGTGACTCAGGTGGGTAGCAGTTTGGCTGCGTTGATGTTACTCATCGAGGAGCGCGGTGAGCGCATGTGCCTTGATACCAGGTCTCTAGGTTACCAGTACTTAGCCGTAACGGCTGAGCCACTCTCACAGGAGATTCCCTTTCGTTTCTGGCGCACCATGCCACCGCCGCTAGATGCAGGTGGGCTAGATGCAGGTGGGCTAGATGCAGGGTGGCTAATGGTTGGGGGCAGGGCTGGAGTCGAGGTAATGGTTGTAGTTTGAGTCGTGGTAGTAGTTGTTGCCGGGCCGGTAGCGGTGGTAGTGGTTGTGGTGGTAGTAGTAGTGATAGTTGTGATAGTGGACATGGCTGCTGCCGAAGCTGCGGTTCGGCGATTCGTTAGTTGGATATAAGATCGAGCGAGGGTAAAGTAGGGATGAAATAGTATGTATGTTTACCTACTTGTGTCTGCGCCTTCGGCTCGGCCGCCGGGTTGTTGTTGTGTATTAGACATCTTGATATCAGTTCCGCAAGCTTCTTGGCATGTGTGACTGGCGATGCGCGTATTGGTCGTCGAGACAACCTGATGAGTTTAGATAGCTTGAAGGAGAAGTAGAGCTACTACTCTATAGAGAATGCGAAGCTTACAAGATGGGTAGTTGCGTGGCTAGAGGTAAAACTGGCCAGCGGTTGAAGTTTGAGGGAGCAGCTTCAAAGTGCACAATAAATGGTCGGTTTCCTTGTTTAAGTAACTTGGTACCTAGCAGCGTGGGAGGGGCAGGATAGTTGTAAGAGAGACTACCTAGGTACCTACCTATGCTTATTGGGAGCATTGAATACAATCACTTAACAGAGAATACGACTATACCAGTGAAAAGGAGTCATATCACAGAAAATACATTCACGCCCGAGACATAGATAAATGCTGCACAATCGGGTAACTAGATTCAATTCTACCCTCGCTTCGTGCTTATCGAATGATCCCAGTAAATCAAACTCCCAAACATCGAGATGAGAACAATGCGAGAAAATATGATGGTTATTCCTCTATCTCTGTACCCGGACGTCGGCAGGCTACACTCGATGCATCCAGAGCTTGCCTCATATACTTTTCAGCTAGTTTCATTGCTGGAAGCATCCCGTCGATATTGAGATTTCTGAATGTTTGAAAGACCTGTACGATGTCCTGCCTCTGATCGATGATTGCGTAATCGATTGCAAGTAACCCGTAGGCATCACGAAGGTCGATTCTTGTATCAAGTTGTGATAATCTCTCAATCCAGTTTAATTGCGTGTCGCGATCCCCTTTGCTATAGGCGCATGCAATGTGTAGTGCGGTTCGCCCGAAATCGTCTGCAGCATCTAGATCCGTAAAGGGGGAAACTTGGCAGGTAAACATGTTCTCGACTGCGAAGTGGAGGGAGGTTCGCCCTAAGCTATCCTTTTGCAAAATGGACTTTATATCCATTCTCAATAGGCTGCGTAAGAATATGTCCGGGTTTGGTTCTCGCTGATACCAAAGGTCGTGTGCAAATGGTGCCCGAAGTCCAGATAAAAGTACAGATGAAAGTCCACGTCTCCGGCCCATGTCCGAGACTTTTTCACACAAAGATTCTATGGAGCGGAGGTATCTTGCTGCGACTTGGTCTACACCTTCGTCGTACCTATGCTCTGACCAATCATACGCTGGCGTATGTATAAATTTAGCTGTTTGTTCAATATTGGTGAGACTGTACTCAGTATCGCACAGGCTCTGGCCTTCTTCATCTCTCTCATGGGACGGAATAAGGAATTTATCCAAAGTATAGAGTTCAATAAGGAGTTCATCCAAGTTGCGGACCGGCTGTGTTCGTATCCGAGCCTGTAAAGCTAGGGAGAGTGCCGCACGTCCAGACATTTTCCAATTGTGGCGAAGTTCTCCTATCAAATCGTACAACAAATTAATAATGGGATCTAAAACGTCTTTGAATTCGGTTACAATCTTGGGTATCGCTTTGTTAACAAAGAGAGCACGGTTTCCTGCTCGCGCTCTGGAGTCGATATCATTCACAACTGGTTGAATGCAGGAGAGCATGCGGGCCCAACTCAAAAGAAGCATGCTTTATTTGTTAGTCGCCTCAAGAGTCAGAGGGTTGTCAAAAATTACCAGTCTTGAAACCATGGGTTCTCGTTTATTACACTTGGCTTGCAAGGAGATAGATGTGGACTGGGTTCAGGTTGACTACTCTTCTTCTCCCTTCTTTGGCGGTCTCGGGATTGGAACACGGGCGACATTTCTCTATGCAGAGATCACAGTTTTGCCCCAGTTGACGGATGCACTATTCTGAATTAGCGATTAATGACAGTATAAAGCGTAGCTACACTCTAACCTTCTTCTTATCCTTTCTACATGAACCTGCCTGCATGGACATGAGGCGCTCATGAGCGCCAATTCTGTCAGCTGGGAGAGATGCTGTGGTTGGTCTCTGGTTTAATTTTTAATCGCGATCATTGCGACAGCAACCTGCAGGCCGGTGTCAATGTTCAGAAGTGCATGTAGTCAGCACGTTTAGATGTGGCTATGCTTGATATCCCTGCCGCAATCACCGCAATTAGAATATTCGTACTGACGTACGACGGATAGCGGTCACAATTGCTAAATGGATATAAATAAGGTTCGAGTTAGACCGCGTTTTGAGAATTAGTCCTGGCTTTTCCTCACACCCAGCTATCTGTAATTTGCCATTGATATAAATTTGGCTCCCTAAATTTGGTCACTATGTCTCACCAGCCTCTCTCTACGACCCTAATTGCTATACTGCAACTCACGGTCTCCACGTTTCAATTCATCTTCATGATATTCACCTCATTTCGCCTCGGTAGCTCTAGCCAACATCATAGTCAAGGTGATTATGCGTGGTGCCACGATGATAAACCTTGTACTGACCTCCTCAGGCCCAGATGAAGAAAACTCAAGCAGGGAGTTCCGACGTGCTACTTCTACCCACACTCCTCCCGTCGAGCTAAGCCCATTGCCACATCATTCCATCCATGGAGACCTGTCCCTTCCCCCTGCTCGCCTCAGTTCAGATGGTAGCCAGGCAGACGGAAGGCAGCGCGCCCCACAGGCTCCTAGCGAGTACATCGATGATCAGCCTTCATCAATTACCTAGGCATCGGTATTTTGTGGATCGTGAATAGTTTCGGGTGGACCTAGGTTTACTCTGGGAGTAACGCGCCCCTTCTGGTGACCGCTTAGACGACACTCAGGGCAGCCAATATACGATCAATCTACCTTAACTATTTCGCCATCTACTTCCATATTGATTAGTATAGGAATATCATTGATCAAAATGTACGAAAGAAGGGACCGTGTTGCTATCTTGGGGAATGGAGTTGGATATTATAGAATTTGGTGGATTTTATGTTGGTAGAACGCCACGTGGGAGAGAGGAATACTATTCACATCTTTATAGATACTCTCGATGCCAATGTAGTTTGTTGTACATGGATAAGGTTTGCTTATAGAGATTTCGATGTGTATCCAGGTGTGACTGCGATCTCTTATATAGAGTTCGTAGCTTGTGCACTCGAGCTTTTGGACGGCGATTTACAGCGTGTTGAAGCTCTTGAAAGCTTCGGGATAGGAGTGGAAGGCGAGGAATAGAGGGCGAAGGGGTCCCAGGAAGTTTTGTTACTTCAAGTGTTTGCAGCCTGCTTAATTTTTTATAAATAAAAGTGCTGTAGCACTTTTATTTATATCGTATTGAAATGGAGCTTTGCTAGCAAAAGTTTCTATTTTAGTGACAACTTGTTTGGCACTACTAAGCATTTTTTTTACAGGGTTTAAACCTACCACACAACCTTTTTTTTATACTATTATAATTTAGAAGTACACTTGACTCGATTATACTACGCTGCGAAATCGGGTTGCTTATTTTACACTGCAATATTTTGCATTGTTTTTAAACTCGCACTGCTTTATATATTTGTTTTATTACTGTGTTATTTTTTTTAATAACTAGTTAATCAATTTTAAGTTAGCTTTTGAAGCTTTTTTATTCCGAATTTTCCGCTTTTTTGTTAGTATTAGCTACGTACTAAAAGCTAGCCGAAAACGTTTACGCTTCCTTAATACAAGTAAGAAAACCGCACTAGCTACGGGCTGTGCGGCCACGGGCTACTTTAACCACCTAATTTTTTTATAACATACTTTTATAAAGTTTTTGCAATTTTTTTACTACTTTTTTTTTTACAACTTTTTTTTTTATATTACTGTATTCGTTTTTTTTTTTTTTTTTTTTGCGATGTTATAATTAGGTTTGAAAAAGCGTGCGAAAGCTGCTGTTTGCAACGTTAAACTTGGAATGCCTGTTTGCGCGGCTGCTAAAAAGTGGAATATATTTCGAACTTTTTTATAACGCTGTTTAGCTGGTGTACTTATTAAAAAAAAAATTAATTAAGACTATTAGACTTTATTACTATATTTAAAATTTTAGTTAGCATATTAGGCAGTTAGTTAGGCTAGATTAAGTTTTGCACTTTTTTTTGTTAAGTTTAAAATGATGGTTTAACGGATGCTAATTGCTTGCAATTTTGATTTAAAGGTAAAAAAGGTGTAGCACTGCCGTTTTTTTGTTCGAAATCTATTAGTTGCTATATTTAGAAGCTAAATTATTAACTATTTAAGGGTTAACAGGGCTATAGTAATTAATATTAACTTTTTTTTCGACTGATTTAATGCTTTAAAAATTGCAAACATTTTTTTATGCTGCTTTTATAACGGCAATAAAATAGGCATCGGCTAAAGCGTTAGTAGCAATTATTAGGTAATTTGTAAAGCTAAAAGCTGTTTAGTATTTAAAAAAAATGTTGAATAAAGCGAATAAATTACTGCTTTAAAGTATGTTAGCGTAAACGGAGTAGCTTTTTTGCTGTTAATTATTTTTAAAGGGAGTAAAGTGCAAAGTTAGTAGTTTTTTTATTAAAACTATAGCATATAAGAAAATTAGCACTTTAAAGCATTGCTGAAAAGGTAGACAAATTGAGAAACAGCTTTTGATTAGCTAAAAAACATTTTTATATTTTTGGTTTATGCTTAGCATAGTAATAAATAAGTAGTTTTAGTTTGTAATAGCTACGATTTTTATATAAATAATGTTTTTTTATTAGTTTGTATATTAAATAAAATATAGCTAGTTTTTTATAAACTTTATTGCAGCTACGTAGTATAAGCGTTAAATGTAGGCGTTTTTAGCTTTTTAAAAAAAACGTTGCGAAAAAAACTAAAAAAGTATGTTAATGTTTTATTAAAAATTAAGCTTTTGAAAAAAAAGATGTTAAAAGCATTTTGTATTGCTAAAAACTTTATTTTAAGCTTTAAAATTATTAAAAAAGTATAAAGAACATTAAGAATATATTTATAAGACTAATTAGTGCTGTTATTATTATTATATGTTATATTAGAAAAAGAGGGTGTGGTTTATATACTGCAAAAAGCACTTATAGCAAAAAAAAAACTGGCAACATTGGATTTTTTTAAAATAGTAGATAATTTATATATTAATATCTTTTTATATAGCCGAAATATTTAAAAAAGCAGTTAGAAATTAGTTAGTACTTACTTTTTTTTTAACTTTTTATTTTAAAAGCTTTTTATTTAGAAGGCTAGAAAAGCTTTTAATTATTAAGCTAATAAGATTGCAATGCTTAAAGCTAAAATTAGCTATTTTAAAGCTAAAGTGGCTTAACAAAAGAAAAAGTATTGTTAAAATGTTAAAATATTGCTAGGACAGCGTTTTGTGCGAATGAGTTATATTTGCAAGCAACAAAGAAGGTTAAGGTTTTGAACCGTTTACGAAGACGAAGACTTAGAAAACGAAGTGTTAGGCACTTTATTTTAGCTGTTAGAATACTAAAAAAAAAATGAAACAGAGGCAGAAGATTGTATTATTGCTTAAAACGTTTTAGAATAGCTATTTCGATCGAATTGGGTGAAAAAAAGGGCTTTAACTGGGTGGGTAGTAGGTGGTGGGTGAAGTGGCCCGTGGCCGCACGGCCCGTGGCTAGTGCGGTTTTCTTACTATATACCTTACTGTATGTCTGTGTGTGCCTTACGTGTGCTATAGAAAGCGGGTGAAGAGTGGAGGGTCCTAAAACCGGGCTGTGATCATGGTTGGATCATGGCTCTTAGTTGCGTATAAGCCCTCATCAAACAATCTAGTTCCAAGGTATCCTTTACACATAGACGGCCTTTGTTATTATGGAACAACATTCTTCCCAGAACCCAACTCAGCAGCGAATATCCTGAGTATCCATTTACTCAGTTTTATTCTACCTCTCGGTTGATACCGCCCAGGGCAGTCACTAACCCGGAGAGTCGAAAAATCCTAGCGACGGCTACCTCCATTTGAAGAGCGTGTTAGGTATACCAACGCTCACTATCAGACGAAGCGTCATTGATCTCTCAGGCAACCTCGAGGCAGCCCTAGTGTGCTACTTCGACATAAAAAGCAGTTGTTAAATCCGGATCCACCGATGATTTGGATCCCAGAAACAGTAGGCGTTACGTACTATCCAAAAGCTCTACTGATTAAGGAGATTTTGCTGGCCTTCACCCTTGCCGGGAAGGGGGAAGGGGGGAGTGAGCGGTATTATAATTTCAAGGGGGTACATGGAATCTAAATGTATACTAAAATAGGATAAACTAATAACAAATATACTCAGTTGAAGCCCTGACTTTATCGAGTTATATGTATAATATTAGACGCAAAGATAGTATCATATTAAGAGGCTTTGAATTCTCCTCCTGCCTATCAAATAATACATAATTATGAAATATCGGGTAACTGGCATAAACTCAACAGCAAGGTTTCGAAATAGCGGAATTCAGATTTCACAACCGTATCATAGTTGACTCAGACGCAGTCCGGGTTAAATATAGGGAACATTAAACGCAAACCGCGACGCCATTCACTATAAGGAGTTACATATCACGATTTAAATAGTCTTAAACCACGGCCTTCATAAGCTCTGCGTTAAAATGCGAACACTAATTGAAGAGATGACTTGGGTATTTATCAGCAATATATGTTTATATCAACTAACGACCCTAGGCGAGTTCTCCATATTTTGTACTACCCCTACCCTTTTGTAGTTAACTGTTAGCCGTCGGGCCGGGTGTGTTCATATGCAACTATTCCTGACAAGCACTAATAGTTCCCTCAAGTGCACCGTAGACCCTCCAAAAAATCTTCCTAGAGAGATTTTCTCCAGCGTTACAATCCACTGTAGCACTCGAAGTCAATCATTGTCACAATGAGTGTAATCATCAAGTATGTTGAAGTCGTAAGAAGAAATGAACATGATTTTAAAAAATCGCTTCCCCCCCACTTGCGAAAGGGGGATTGGCACCCTTGATAGGTGTCGTTGCTAGGAAGACTAGAAGGGAATCATTTACTAACTCCAGAGGCACCAACTTTATCACCAGAGGCAATTTTCATGGAATCCCCTATAAGGTCTATCGTATCGGCTTTGGTTATCGGTGCCACCTGGCCATCCTCGGGGTCTACCACCTTGACTTGAAAAGCGCAATCACCTCGAGCCCCAATGACGTGACAGTCTGGATCATTTTTCGCCCATCCCTTAAGATTGAATCTGGAACTTGGGTCTTCTTTCAACAGCGTGACTAAACTGTTACATGACTCGGCCAAGGCTGGGTTCGAGGAGGTCCTATTTTCCCAGGTGGTATTGCCGCAAACGCCTGTGTTGGTATTGAAGTGGTGGGGTTCTGCAACGTACTCCTGTGTATGACTAGTTTGGCTAAATGTCAAGGCAACGATAGATAGACAGGATGCGAAATGGCCAACACCGGCGCGAGCGTCTCTGCTGACTAAAACCCCGGTTCGGCGGCGCCACACGAGCGGGTTCTAGCTGTTAGCTGCCTGCTGCTTCGTTTTAGCTTTAGCGCTCTAGCTCTACTTTAAAAAACTATTTTAAAAAAAATTAAAGCAGTCGACTAACAAAATTTAACTTTAAATAATGCTGCTTTATTTAATATACAATTTTTTAGCTGCTTTTTACTGTTTACTTTTTAGTGTTAGCTTTATTATAATTTAAAACGTTTAACATATTTTATAAGCAAGTTTTATATATAAGCAAGTTTTGCATTTTTTAAACTTTTGTACAATTTATTTTAAATAATTTAATAACTATATATTTAATTTATTAAACAATTTTATATTATAGCTAATATAATTAATACACAAGTATTATAAACAAGCAAACGCTACATTAAACTTAACTAACATAATTTTTATTTTAAACATACGTTTTTTTTATAACAACATAATACTATATGAAAGCAATAAAAGCTAAATAATTTTAGCTAGTTAAGCTATAAATTTAAACTTAACTTTAAGTGTTAAAGCTGCTACTATTATTTATAAAATCGATTATAATACTTTTTGTTAACAGCAACGTAGTTAACTTTTATAATACAATATTACGTTAAATTTATATAAACGTATAAATTTTTTTAAATTTATAATAGTTTAATATATATTAAACCTAAATACACGTTTATTTTTATTTTTTTGAATTAAGTAGTATAAAAAATATAGCTAATCAACTATTTTGCAACTATAACGCGCTGCTTATTAGCAAGCAATAAGCTTTTAACTTTATAAAACAATAACTAAAGCTTTAAACGCGTTTTAATTATAAATATAATTACTAAAAAGCTTAATGCAAAAATTTAAGCGTATTAAACATATAATTTTAGCTTAACGTATCTTTTAATTAACTTGGCCACCTCATTAAATAGGCCACCCCCCTGCTACATACCACTACATAATATTATATATAAACCTTTAAATAACTTTATTAATAAAAATTATAAAAATATAAAAAAAACACTATTAAATTTGTAATTAGATAAGAAATCCAAATATATTGGTCTTTTTATTATTTTTATATTCTAACAGTTTTAAAAATTAAAAAAGATTTAAAAGATTATTTTATATATAAAAATGTATACAATTTAACAATATAATAACTTTACTAATTTTAATCGTATAATAAAATAAATTATACTTTTAAATTTGTAATTAAAAAAAGAATTCAATAGTATTTTTTATTTATTTTATAACTAATTTATTAAGCGAGTTATTAAGCAATACGCTAAGCAGAGATTATTTTAGCGCTTACTTTAGCTTATTACTTAATAACTTATTAAATAAAATAGTAATAAAAAAAATATACCATTGAATTCCCCTTTTAGTTACAAATCTAATAGTATAATTTATTTTATTATAGGGCTAAAATTCGTAAAGTTATTAATTAATCACGTAATAAAGCATAAACGGTTTTTGTATGGGTTTTAAGGGTGGTCCATTTAATTGGGTGGCTAAGTCAATTAGGGGATGCGTTATATAAAATACAATTGCTAAATATAGCATTAATAAAGCAAATATTTACAATTTTAATAAAACAAGCTTTATAATAAGCGTTATTTTAATAGTAATAATAGTTATAAGCGCTAAAAAGCGTAAAAAGTTTAAAATAGTTTAGCAAAATAATTAAAAATAAACAGTTTTGCTATTTATTATTATTATTAATAAATATTACTTGTTTTTTTAGTATAAAAATAGCGTATTATTATTAATAACAATAGCTAAATAATAAATAAACAAAGTTTTAAATAAATTTAGCATTTTAATAAACATATTAAAAGCTGTTTAATTAAAATTTATTATTTTTTTATTTTTAACAGTTATAAAAGCTATTATTTAACTAAATTTAAATTTTATTGCAAAAATAATAAAATTATTACTTTATATATGCCTTTTATTTATTTTGCTTTTTTTTAACTTTTTAATATTAGTTATTTTAGTTTATTAAAACAAGCGTAACGCATCCCACAAGCTAGTTTCGCACACAAGCAAGTTTCGCACTTTTCTTGGCGTACCCTGTAGGCCACTTTATATGCAGGGGTACTTACTCC
>MU377190.1:0-66315 GCA_022495195.1 Xylaria digitata
TGTACAACCTTTTTTCGCGAAGTTATAATAAAGTAGAGTAAGTACCTCTGCATATAAAGTGGCCTACAGGGTACGCCAAGAAAAGTGCGAAACTTGCTTGTGTGCGAAACTAGCTTGTGGGATGCGTTAAATATAGTTTAATATATTAACTAATTTTAGTTTTTTGTTTTATAATGTTTTTATAAGCAAATATTTAATTATATATAAAGTTTAATTTATATGTTTATTTTATATTTTTAATAATGTTTAAATTAATAGCTGTTTATTATTATTATTTTTTGTTTGTTTTAAAAATTAAAATAAAACTAAACTAATAAACTTAATTTTAATAAAAATAATAAATATAACTGTTTTATTAAGCTAAAACATATTTTTTTAGTTTGCTATTTTAGTTTATAATATTAATTTGTTTGTTTTATTTTTAAATAAATACTTTAAAAACAGTATAAATATTAATACTAGTGTTAATAAGCTTATAAGCATATATAGCTTTTTTTTTTTAAAAAGCAAAAATTTTTATATTTAAATGTTTTAAAAACATTAAAACAATATTTTTTGCTTTAGCAGCATATTTAAATTGCTTACTGTTTTAATAGCTATTTATTAAATTGTTTAAATAGCTAACTAAATTTTATAACATATTAGTATTAACTTTTTTATTTTAGTTAATTTTTTTAAATTAAGCGCAAATTATTAAAATAGCATTTTTATAAATATTAAAGTTAGCTATTTTAAATAACTATTTTTATATAAAAAGCTTTTTTAATAAAATTAAAGCAAAAAAAAACAAACTATTATTAGTTTATATTTTTTTTTAACTTTATAAATTAATAAAAATATTTTAATTAAACAAACAAATATATTAATTTAGTATATTTAAATTGTTTATAATAAAACAATTTAAAAGTAGTTTAATTTGCATATAAACAAAAACAGTAAAAATTAAGTAAAAAGTGAAATAAAATGCTAAATGTTAGCAAAATAGGTATAAGTGGCGCAAAAGCACTAACAGTACTTTGCGCACAGATAATAAATGCAAAGGAAGGTGGCTTTAGCGGGGTAGGTAGGTAGGTAGGTAGGTAGATTTATTTAACGCTAAAGGAAAACCACGTGGCAGTTATTTACAAAGCTTTTTAAAAAGCATACGAGCAAGTTAAAAGCTATAGTTTATCTACTATAAATACACTTTCTTTTTTTAACTAGTTTAGCATTAAAGCAGCTTAGTAAAGCTAATTTTATTAAGTCTTTTTTGCTTTGTTTTAAAGGTATGCTTAGCTATATGTTAGTTTTTAAGCTAAGCCTTTTTTTAGCGCTTTTAAAGCATATATGTTGCTATTTATATAGCAAAGATTTTGTACTTTTATATAAAAAGTAAAAAAAAAAATAAGTTTTTTTATAATTAGTACTTTTTAACTTTTTTATTAAAAAAACATAAAAAATAATAAAAAAAATTGTTAACTAAACATTAAGTTTACGTTTTTATAATTTTTTGCTTTAGCTTTTTTATTTTTGTTTTTGTTTTCTTTTTTTTTTTGCTATTTCTATGTTTTTTTGTAGCTGTAGCCGTAGCTACCCTTATTTTTCCTTTTTTTTTTTTTTTGTCTTTTTTTATTTAGTACAAAAAGCGCAGGTTTTTAAACACTTTTGTAGTTATAATAAAACTTTTAAAATGCTTTAGGTTTTTAAACAGTATACGTAAATATTTGTTTTATTTGTGCGCTTTGCGCAGTTTTTTTAACAGCTTAACTAGCTATTTTGTAAAATGTTTTTTAGCTTTGCTATAATAAATAAAGTAGCTTGGTGCTTTTTTGGTTTTATATTTGTACTTTAAAGTAGTATTTATATAGTTAAAACGTTTATAGTATTAGTTATAATCTTTATGTTTAAAACAAGTTGCTAGCTATTTGTGCAGTTTTATTTATATAAAAATAATAAGTTTAAAATAATTTTTTAGCGCGTAATTTAAACTTTAGTTTGTATACCGCTTTAACAGCTTTTTTGCACATATGTTTTTTTAATACGACTTTTAAAAATTTTTAAGCAAACGCTATGCTTTTAATTTTATTTTGTACGCTATTAACGTAAGATTTTTATCCGGCAGCATTTTAATCTTTTGTTTTACTAAATAATTTGTTTGCTTGTTTTTTTTTATTTTGTAGTGTTTTAAGCACTATTTAACTTGTACGCTATACGTTTTTATAGCTGTTTAAAAGTTTAAATATAACTATTATGCTAATAAAGCTGCATTTTTTTATTAACATTATATAACTTTTGTATTATTTAAGCAAACTTAAATTTTTTTTGCAAACTGTTTTAAAGCTATATTTAAAACTTGTTTTAAGCTTTTTTAAGCTTTTGTTGCTTTTTTATTAAAGTTAATAAAGAGCTTTAAAAGCTTTTTAGCATTGTGTGCTATTTTTTGTTTTTTTTAATAAATTGTATAATTGTAGCTAACTTTTTAGCTTTTTTATAAGCTGTTTAAAAAAATAACTTGTATTAATTTATAAAATTTTTTGCTGTTTTTGCTTTTGTTATACTTTTTGTTACAATTATGTAAAATGTTTTACAATATTGTATTAATGTTATAAACTAAGATTTTAAGCTAAAAAAAAAAAAAAAAAAAAAAGGGATAGCAAAGCTTGCGATTTTTTAAAATTGGATATAATATAATTACTACTTTATAAATTATGGTCTATATGTTTTTTATTAATATAATAGTTTAGTAGTAGTTTATGCATTATATTTTTTTATTAAAACAGAAATACAGATTTTAATTTATATTAATGCTAAGTGTAGCGTTTAATTATTATAGCTTTTTTTAACTTTTTGGCTATATTGTTATTTAAGCAGTTCTTTACGTATTTATTTGTAGCAGCTGCACGCATTTATTTTTTTAGTTTAACTAATAGCTTTAAAGCTTTAAAGTATAGCTTATAGAATTGTTTAAATGCAGCGGGTACATTTTTAAAGTTTTTTGTTAAATATTATATATTGTTAAAGTTATATTTTTGTTAAAAAACTTAGTATTATAATATATAATATTTTTTGTATAAGCATAATTTTTTTATTTTGTTTATTTTGTATTTAAATTTTTTATTAATATTTTTAAATTTTAAAAGCGTTTAAATTTGTTATAATAATAAGTTGTTGTTTGCTTTTTACAATTAGTTAGCATAAAATAAGTTTTTTATTTTATATAATAAAAATAGGTTTAAAACGTAGTTATAGCTTTGTTTTTTTAAAATTTTAAATAGTTTTACAAATTATAAATTTAGCCAAGTAGTTAATGCTTATATAAAAAACTTTTTTTTTTTAAAAAATACTTTGTTTTTTATTTTAAAATTAACTAGTTTACATTTTTTATTAGCTTATAATTTTTGTTATTTTTAAGCTGCTTTTACTAATACATATGCTATTTTTTAAACCTTTTATATTTGTTTTATTAGTTTTAATGTTAGCTTTTATAACAACGTGCTAGTTTTTTTATTTAAAAGTTTTGTTAATAATAAGTTATATATATTAGTTTTTAAAGCTATTTTTAAAAAAGCTATATTTAGTAATAAGTGCTACAATAAGTTATAAGCAAAATTTAACGCTAATAAATAAAAGCTTTAATTATTTTAATATTTGTTAATATAAAATTATAGTTATTAATTAAGTTTTTAGTTAATAAACTTAATTGCTTTTTATATTTAAAAATAATAAGCGTTATTATTATAATGTTTTGTTTTAATTAACTTGTTAATTTTTTTTATAAAAATTAATATAAAAAACAATAATACTATACTATTATTATTTTTGCTATATTAGATTTTTTACTTAAAAATATAGCTAACAAATAACTAAACTTATTTATAAAAACTTAAACATAATTGTAGCTTTAGCAGTTTTTTAGCATGTTTTTTTTGTTTATTATTATTTATTTTTATACTGCTTATAGTATTAATATTAGGTATAATAGCTTAAGTATTTTGTTTTAAAATATTTTATTTTTTTAATAGTTGTAACAATTGTATATATATTTTTTGTTGGAATAACTGGTGTTAGTTGCAACCGTACGTGTAGGCACGTACAAAGTTATTGTTACGTACAAGGTTATTAGCACGTGCGCGCCTAATTCCTTTTATTGTATTAGCTTGTACGCTAGCAGAAGTTTTTATTTAAAGTAAAAACTCTGCTTTGTATAAAGCCTCCTTTTTATATAAAAAGATATAAATAAATATAATACAATAGATTATATTTTATTTTATACGTATGTTTAACGTATAATATTGTATAAAGCCTATTTAACATTTTTTAATATTTTGCTTTAAATAAAGCTAATAAAAATTTTGCTTAATTATTTTAATTGTTTTGTTTTAGCTTAAATAAGCAATAATTTTAAAGTAGTATAATTTTTTAATTAAAGCTATTTACAAAAAGATAATACTATTTAAAATAGTTTTAAGCACTTATAGCTAATAATCTTTATAGCTTAATTTTTAAGCTTTATTTTTTTTTTAATTAGTTTTATTAGTTTAGCTTTTTTAAGTGCTACTTTATTGCTTTTTATAGCAGCTATTAGTTTTTTTATAGCTTAAAGTTTAATTATAATTAAAATGCGTTTTTTAGCTTTTTATACTTTTATTATAAATAATTTAGCTGTTTTTTTAAATAAAGCATTAATTATTACGTTTTTTTTTTAAGTTTATATTAAAAAGTAATATTAAAGTTTGTTAAAAAGTTAGCTTATTAAACTTAGCGTATTAAAAACATACGTTTAATTAAAAAATATAAAAAGGTTTAATAATTAATAACAATAAAAAATTTTTGTTTTAAAAGCTTTAAATAATAATATTTTAAAATTTATATTATAGCTAACATTTTTTTGTTTTATATAAAGTAAGCTTTTTTTAATACAGTTATCGTTTTAAAAAAATATTTTATAAGCTTTTATTTTTTGTTTTTTTATTGCTACTAAATAATTTTGCTAATAGCGTTTTTTAATGCGTTAGTTTTTATTTAAATAAGTTGTTTTAAACAAAAAAATATTAATACTAATACTTAGCATACTAATTGCTTTATAGTTTTAAAAACGTTTTTTTATTTTAAGCTTTTTTTAAATAACTAGTTTAATAGTTTTATAATATTGTTAACATAATAAATAAATATATAAATAAAGTTATATAGTTTTAAAAAAAATTAAACAGCTTTAATTTTATTAAAGTTTTTAAACTTTTAATTTATAATAGCTTTGATTTTTACTAAATTAATTTAAATATTAACTTTAGCTTTTATAATAACGCTTAAATAATTTATTATAATAACGTTAAATTAAAATTTCTTAATATTTTTTTATAATTAAATTTTATATAAACAATAAATAACTTTTTTATATTATTTTTAATACTTTTTTTTTAATTTTAAATATATTAATATATTATTAGCATATATATTAATAAATTTGTTTAACAGTTTTTATAATTAAGTATTAATAAAAAATTGCTACTAAGCTAAGCTTACTTTAAAGCTAAAAAAAAAACTTTTTATTAAAAAACTTTTTGTTAAATATAAAAAACTATAAAATATTAAAAGTTAATTAATATATATAACTAATAAAAAGCTTTAATAATATTAAGTTTAAAGTATTGTTTTACATTTTAATAGTTATAAATAATATTATTTAAATTTAAAGCTAAAACTATTTTGTTTTTTAAGTATTAATTTTGTTAATAGTAATTAATATAAAACTTTTGTTTTTACAAATGCGGCTTAAAAACAAATAAAACTAACGCTGCGTTTATTTTTATAGCTAGTTTAATAAAATCTATTTTTAGCAGCTAGTTTACTACTTTTTTTTTTAAAAATAAATATTAAATTAAAGTTTAATATTTTAAAAGCTTATTATTTTATACTTTTTTATTAAATTTAAAAACTATATTATGTTTTAGTTATAATAAAAGCAAAATGTTTGCTTTTTTTTTTTTTTAAAAAAAAACGTTAAACTAAAGTTATATGCTTAAAATTTTTGTTTGCAAAAAACAGTATATGCTTTTTATTATATGTTTTTTAAAGTTTAACTATGTAATACATGGACCACTACCAGACTGTTATATCAATAAGAAACGCATAAACCACAACCTACAAAGTAGTAATTATACTATATTCAATTCTAAAAAATCGTAAGCTTCGCTATCTTTTTTCCTTTTTTTTTTTTTTAGCTTAAAATCTTAGTTTATAATATTAATACAATGTTATAAAACATTTTATATAATTGTAACATTATTCTAAGCTTTTTTATTTTTATTATTAAACGTTTACTAAATATAAAACCTTATTTTTTATTATAGTAAACAAAACATAAAAACATTACCTTTTTTTTTTAATTAGCACATAATTATTAAAAACAAGTATAACTATTTAATATAACTATATACTATTTTAAAAAACTTTTTTAATGCTTATTACAAACTTAAAAAAATCTGTAAAACTATAATTATATACAGCGTTAAAAAGTATGCTACTAAAAGATTTAACTATTAATATATTAATTTAGTTAATCGAAAAAAAAAAAACAAAAAACAAAAGCTTTTTTAAACGCTTTTAAACTTAAAAAAAAACAAGTAATACTTATGCTAAAAATTATAGCTAAAAATAATTAAAATAAAATTTAACGTTTTTATTAGCTAATTAAACAGTTGTAAGCTTAAATTTAATAATAAGCTAACACGTTTTTACTAAATAAACAATAGCGTAAAAGTATTAAAAATAATGCTTTTAGCAGTACTAACTTTAAACTTATAAACATAGCTGCATAAAAAATGTTTAAACCTATTAGCTATTTAATTAACGCAGCTAACAAAAATTATAAAAAAAAAGCGAAAACTTAAAAAGCAAACCTAAATAAATTTGCAAGCAACAAAAACCTTTTTAATAATTAGCTTAAAAAACTAGTTAACAAGTTAAAAAAAAATTTTATTACTTTTTATATTAAACAAAGCTGTATATGCTATATAATATTTTTACTTAAAAAAAACGCTAAAAAATTTATTAAAACTTAATTTTGTTTTGTTAAACATTTATTTAATAAACTTGCTAAATTAATTTAAACTTTAAAAATAGCTTATTATAATTTAAATTAAGCTATTTTAGCTTATAAAAAACTAAAAATTTTTTGTTTTAAGCTTAATAAAAATAATAACATTTATTAATTTATTTTTTAGTTTAACAGCTTTGCTTAAAAGTCTAAGCTGCTTAAAAACAAATAGCTTTAAATTTTTTAAAGCTATATTAATATAAACTTAAGCAGCAAAATCTTTAAAGCTAGTACTAATTTAAGCATAATTTATAAACGCTTTTATAACAAAGTAGCTAAAGCTATATTTAACTATAAACATGTTTTTTAGCAACGCTAAAAAACTAGCGCTAACTATAAAACTAAAGCTAAAGCTAGCAACTTAGCTGCAAAAACTTTGCAGCAAGCTTTTAACAAACCTAACTTTATTAAAACAGCTAGCTAATTTAAACAAGCGCTAACTAAAAAAAAAAAAAAAGTTTATTAAAACAATAATATATGCTTTAAATATAGCAAACTAAAACATAAAATAATTAACTATTTTAAAAAGCAAACAAATATAAACAAAGTTTAGCTAGCTAAAAAAAAAGCAAATAATAACTTATTTAGCTTAAATAACTTAAAAAATTAACAAAACTATTAAAAGTTTTTTTAACAGTCCTATTTTTTTTATTAACTAAAATAAATAGCTAAAAAAAGTTAATACTATTTAATTAAAAAATATAATTATAAATAAATAATTTTAAAATAAAAACTATTATATTATATAATACTAAAGCATAAACAAATTTATTAATAAACAAAAAATTAGCTAAACAAATTAAATAATAACTTAATATATAAATAATTTATTTAAATTAATTAATACTTTTGTTTAACTATTGCAAAAAAATTATAAGCTTAATAAAAAAGCATTTAATAGCTATTTTAAAAATTAATAGCTACTGTTTTAAAAACCAAATGTTTTAAATAACAAATACAAATTATAAAGTTATAATTAGTATAAATTAGCTTGCTAAACATAACTTTTTTTTAAATTATAAAAAACAACATTTAATATAGCTTAAAAATTAACCTGTATTAACAAAATATTTTTTAGCTATTTAAATTTAATTATTAAATAAAGCTAAACGTTAAATTAATTTTAGCATTTAGCAAAATATAAACTAGCAAAATTAAGCTTTAAAAAAAAAGTATAACATACTTTAAAAAGCAAAAAAAAAAAAGTTAGCCGCTGCTACAATAAACGCAAAAAAAATAAAAAACTAGGCTATAATTTAAAAAATTATAAAGCAAGTTAAAAATAACCTAAACTGTTAACAATAAGTTAAGCTAACACTAAAAATGCTAATTAAACTAATATTTATTAAATTTATAAAATTATTTAAAAACAAAAAAATTATAAATATAAAAACAGTTAAGCTTTAAAAAACGTATAATAAAAAGCGTATACTGTTTTTTATAAACAAAAATTTTAAGCATATAGCCTTAGTTTAACATTTTTTTTTAAAACTATTAGTATATTTAAAAAGTTTTTTTTTAAAAAAAAAAGCAAACATTCTGCTTTTATTATAATTAAAACACAATATAGTTTTTAAATTTAACAAAAAAATATAAAACAATAAGCTTTTAAAATATTAAACTTTGATTTAATATCTATTTTTAAAAAAAAAAGTAATAAATTAGCTGCTAAAAATAAACTTTATTAAACTAGTTATAAAAATAAACGCAGCGCCAATTTTATTTGCCTTTAAGCTGTATTTATAAAAACAAAAGTTTTATATTAATTACTGCTAGCAAAATTAATACCTAAAAAACAAAATAGTTTTAGCTTTAAATTTAAACAGTACTATTTATAACTATTAAAATATAAAACAATACTTTAAACTTAACGTTATTAAAACTTTTTATTAGCTACATATATTAATTAACTTTTAATATTTTATAGCTTTTTATATTTAATAAAAAATCTTTTAATAAAAAGTTCTTTTTTTTAGCTTTAAAATAAGCCTAGCTTAATAACAATTTTTTATTAATACCTAACTATAAAAACTGTTAAACAAATTTGTTAATATATATACTAATAATATATTAATATATTTAAAACTAAAAAAAAAGCATTAAAAATAATACAAAAAAGTTATTTATTGTTTATATAAAGTCCAATTGCAAAAAAATATTAAAAAATCTTAATTTAATATTATTATAATAAATTATTTAAACATTATTATAAAAACCAAAATTAGTATTCAAATTAATCTAATAAAGATTAAAACTATTATAAACTAAAAGTTTAAAAACTTTAACAAAATTAAAGCAATCTAATTTTTTTTAAAACTATATAACTTTATTTATATATTTATTTATTACGCTAACAATATTATAAAACTATTAAACTAATTACTTAAAAAAAACGCCCTGTTTAAAAAAAGCTTAAAACAAAAAAACGCTTTTAAAGCTATAAAACAATTAGCATGCTAAACATTAGTATTAGCATTTTTTTGCTTAAAGCAATTTATTTAAATAAAAACTAACGTATTAAAAAACGCTACTAGCAAAATAATTTAGCAGCAATAAAAAAACAAAAAATAAAAGCTTATAAAATATTTTTTTAAAACAATAATTGTATTAAAAAAAGCTTATTTTATATAAAACAAAAAAATGTTAATTATAATACAAACTTTAAAGCATTACTGCCTAAAGCTTTTAAAACAAAAATTCTTTGTTATTACTAATTATTAAACCTTTTTATACTTTTTAACTAAACGTATACTTTTAATATATTAAGTTTAATAAGCTAATTTTTTAATAAACTTTAATATTATTTTTTAATATAAACTTAAAAAAAAAAACGTAATAATTAATGCCTTATTTAAAAAAACAGCTAAATTACTTACAATAAAAGCATAAAAAGCTAAAAAACGCACTTTAACTATAATTAAACTTTAAGCTATAAAAAAACTAATAGCTATTATAAAAAGCAACAAAATAGCACTTAAAAAAGCTAAACTAATAAAACTAATCAAAAAAAAAAACAAAGCTTAAAAATTAAGTTATAAAAACTATTAGCTATAAATGCCTAAAACCACCTTAAATAATATTATTTTTTTGTAAACAGCTTTAATTAAAAAGTTATATCACTTTAAAATTACTGCTTATCCAAATTAAAACAAAACAATTAAAACAATTAAGCAAAATTTTTATTAGCTTTATTTAAAACAAAATGTTAAAAAATATGTGCATAATTGTTACAACTATTAAAAAAACAAAATATTTTAAAACAAAACATTTAGGCTATTGCACTTAATACTAATATTGCAAGCAATATAAAAACAAATAATAATAAACAAAAAAAATATGCTAAAAAACTGCTAAAGCTATAATTATGTTTAAACTTTTATAAACAAATTTAGCTGTTTATTAGCTATATTTTTAAATAAAAAATCTAATATAGCAAAAATAATAGCAATATAATACTATTGTTTTTTATATTAATTTTTTAGCATATTAAACTATTAGCTATTAAATAATACAAAACTTTTTATATTAAATTTTATAAAAAAAATTAACAAGTTAACTAAAACAAAACATTATAATAGTAGCGCTTACTACTTTTAAATATAAAAAGCAATTAAGTTTATTAACCAAAAACTTAACTAACAATTATAATTTTATATTAATAAATACTAAAATAATTAAAACTTTTATTTATTAACGTTAAATTTTGCTTACAACTTATTATAACATTTATTATTAAATATAACCCTTTTAAAAATAGCTTTAAAAACTAACATATATAACTTACTATTAACAAAACTTTTAAATAAAAAAACTAGCACGCTGCTGCAAAAACTGGCACTAAAACTAATAAAACAAACATAAAAAGTTTAAAAAATAGCACACGCATTAATAAAAGCAGCCCAAAAACAACAAAAATTATAAGCCAACAAAAAGCGCAAACTAATCAACTTTAAAATAAAAAACAAAATATTTTTTAAAAAAAAAAAGTTTTTTATACAAGTATTAACTACTTAGCTAAACTTATAATTTATAAAATTATTTAAAATTTTAAAAAAACAAAGCTATAGCTACGTTTTAAATTTACTTTTATTATATAAAATAAAAAACTTATTTTATATTAACTAACTATAAAAAGCAAACAACAACTTATTATTATAACAGATTTAAATGCCTTTAAAACTTAAAAACATTAACAAAAAATCTAAATACAAAATAAACAAAATAAAAAAATTATGCTTGCACAAAAAATATTATATATTGCAATATTAAATCTTTTAACAAAAATATAACTTTAATAATATATAATATTTAACAAAAAACTTTAAAAATGTATTTGCTGCACTTAAACAATTTTATAAGCTACACTTTAAAGCCTTAAAGCTACTAATTAAACTAAAAAAATAAATGCGCGCAGCTGCTACAAATAAACATATAAAAAACTACCTAGATAACAATATAGCTAAAAAATTAAAAAAAGCTATAATAACTAAACGCCATACTTAACATTAATATAAATTAAAATCTATATTTTTGTTTTAATAAAAAAATATAATGCATAAATTACTACCAAACTGTTATATCAATAAAAAACGTATAAACCATAACCTATAAAGTAGTAATTGTACTATATCCAATTCTAAAAAATTGCAAGCTTTACTATCCCTTTTTCTTTCTTTTTCTTTAGCTTAAAATCTTAGTTTATAGCATTAATACAATGTTATAAAGCATTTTATACAATTGTAACAAACTGCTTTTATATTTATAGTTTTTTTGTTTTTAAATAATTTTATAAACTTAATAAATATTAGTTTAATTAGCATTTTTAGCGCTAGCTTAACTTATTATTAACAGTTTAAATTATTTTTAACTTGTTTTATAATTTTTTAAATTATAGCCCGGTTTTTTATTTTTTTTGCGTTTATTATAGCGCTAACTAACTTTTTTTTTTTTGCTTTTTAAAATATACAATATTTTTTTTTAAAACCTAATTTTACTAGTTTGCTTATTACATTTGGAAAGTTTTTTAAGGTTAAATACAATATAATATATATTTTATATAATAGGTTTTATATAAAACTAAAGCTTATAAAAACAAAAAATAGTATATAAAGCACACCTAAATAAATTATAGTAATATAAGCAAACAAAATTAAAAAAAACATATTTTAATTAATAATTTAGTTAGTAATGCATTTAAATTATAACAATTATTTTTTTTTTTAATAATAAGTTGTTTTAACTTAAATATAAAATTAAATATTATTATAAATAATATTAATATAATTAGAAATAAAATTATAACAAAATATAATATAAAATTAAAAGCTAAAAATTAATTAAAATTAATAAAAAATAAATATAACAATAAAAAAACTAGTATAAACAATAAAAATTTTTAGCTAATAAAAAAATTCTGCGCATTTTAAATAATTTTTAAATACTTAAGTTTGCAATAACATGTTGCTTTAAACGCAAATTATTTAGCAAGCTAATTTAAAAACAAAATATATAGCTTGTTATGTTTTTTTTTTCTTTTTTTTTTTTAGCTGCTGCTAGCATTTTCTGTTAATTTTAGCTTTAGTTGCCGCTAATTACGCTTTTATTTCAATTATTTTTAAGCTTTATTTATTTTTTTCTTTTATTTAAATTACTGCTTTTATTGTTTATTATTTTTTTATTATGCTTTTTTATTGTTAACGTTGTTAAACTTGCTAAATACGTTAGCATAAGTTTAGCTGCTGTAAAAAGTTTTTTTATATAACTAATTTTTTTATATGTTGTTAATATTAAAGCGCTGTAGCGCATACGTTTTAGCTTTAGGTTAGCCTGCTTTTAAAAGTCTTATATGCATACAAAAAAACAACTTTATTTTTTTGTACTAGCTATAATAAAAGCTATAAAACTTATTAAGCTATAAATTGTTTTATATTATTTTTTTATATAAATTGCTGTTTATAATCCAAATTTTTTTTATAATGCAATTTAAAGCTGTTTAAATATTTAAGCTTTTTAAATAAAATAAATATATGTTTTAAACTTGTTGTACTAATAATAACAACTTTATTTTACTAGTTAAAACTAATACAAATGCTAATATTTTTTAAGCAAATTTAAAAGCTTATTATAAAAAAATTATAGCTGCTTAATTTTAGCTTTTTTAAAGTTTTTACTATTTTTTTACAGTTTATTAAGCTGCGTATAATATAATTAATAAAATTAAAAATAGCAAAATAATTATATTTTTTTTTATTTTATTTATTTTATTTTGTTAACTTAAATATAATTAAAAGCATTTTTTAGCTTATAAAGCATATATAGCTAAATAATGCTGTTTAATACGTTTGTTTATTTTTTTTATTGCTGCTAGCGCTATTAATAATTATTATAATTTTTATTTTATACTTAAAGCTAATTTGCTTAAACTATAAAATAATGCACCTAATATTGCTAAGCAACTATATTATATTTTTAGTTTTTAAATATTAGTTATACCGCTTAATATTTAGCAATAAAACAATTTGCTAAAAAAGTTAAAAATTTTATTAAAACTAATATTAATAACACGTTTTAAAACGTTTATAATAATAAATTAAAACATAATAATATATTTAAATTTAATACTAAATAAAATTAAGTTTAATTAATATATAACTTATTAATAAAATGTAAACATTTTTAAAATTTAAAATAATAAGTTTAATTTTTATTATATTAAAATTTTAAGTTTTATTAACGTTTTTTAAAACTAATATTTTAAAAACTTGTTAAAAATTAATTAATTTAGCCTTAAAATCTTTTTATGCTAAAAACGCCAGCTTAAGTAGCTTTAATTTTTATTATTTTTTTTTATAACTTTATTATTTTTCGAATTTTTTAATAAATATAAAAACAATAATATTAATAGTTAACATTTATTAATTATATTTATTTGGCTAGCTTTTTTATTTAATTTTATAATATAGTTTATTTTAATATATTATTTTTTTTATTATATTTTTTACTTTTTATTTGTTTTTAGCATTTTTTAATATAAGCATAAATAAAATGTTTAAAGTTTTAGCTATTTAAAGTTTTAATAACTGTATAAAAAATACGTTATAAATTTAATTATATTGCTATAAAAATGTTAAGCAATACGCTTATAATTTAACTGTTTTTAAGATTTTAAAAAGTTTAATAAACTTAAAAGCTAACTTATAATTTTAAAATTTAAAGTTTTAAATTAATAAAATTATTAATTTTTTAGTATAAAAACTTTTAAAAATATGTTTAGCGTTATAATTTTTTATATATTTTTTAATTGCATTATGTTATTAATTTGTTAATTTATTGCAAATAGTTTTTAATTTATATAGTTAGTTTTATATTAATAATATTTTTTTTTAAAATAAAATTATTTTTAATAAAAGGTTTAAATTTTAAAATATATTTATATAATGTTTTAAAAAACAATTTTTTAATAATGCTATTAATAGCTATATTTATTGCAAAAAAAGCTTGCAGCAATAATTAAAACTAATTAATTTGTTTACTATTAATAAAGCATTAAAAGTAGCTCTTTATAATTTAGTTTATTTTTTTAGTTTAGCTATTAGTTTAAAAATAAAACGCAATTAAAAATCTTTTTTTAATTTTAAAATAGTAGTATAAATTTAATTAAAACTAACTAATAAAAACAAAAACTTTATTAAAAACTATATTTATAAAAGCTTTAAAACAACATTTTATTTTTTTATAAAATAAAACTGTTAGCTAAATAGCAATAATAATAGTATTAATAAAAAATAAGTGCATAAGTTTAATAAATTAGTTAATTATTACAAATATTGCGTTAATAATAATTTTATAATAAAATGTTTTAAATAATTTAATAATAAAATCTATAAATAATTTTTTTATAAAGCTAATAAATATTAAAAAAGTATTTAAAGCACTATATTTTTAATAGTATTTTGCTTTAAATTTAAAACAAATAGCATATTTAGTTATATAATTATAAACATCCGCTTTTATAATCTGCTAATAAAACTTTTGCTATAATAGTTTTAGTATACAATTTTAACTAAAGTATTTAGCTATAAAATTATTATAATATAGTTTAATAAGCTAAAAATAAATTAATTTTTTAAAAAAAATATAAGCTTTGTTTTTATATTGCAATAAAAATTTTTTAATAAACTATTAAAACTTTATAAACTATTTACTTAAAAGTTGCTTATATAATTAATAACATTTAAAATCTTTTTTTTAAATTTAAAAAATTAAATCTTATAAACTTTGTTAAATCTTTAGGTTTTAAAAGTTTTTATTATTTGCAGCTATATATATATAATAACGTATAACTGCTTGTACAAAAATAATACATTTTATAGCTAATTTAGTAACAAAGATTTTTTTTACAAAAGTTTTAAAAATATAGTTTTTTATTTTAGCATTAACTATTTTAATTTTCTGTTTTAATAAAAAAAGTAAATTAATATTTTAAGCTTTGTAAGCTATATAATTAAAGCGGCGCAAAAATATATTAGCTTTATTTTGCTTGCTTTTTTTATATTTAATAATAAAATTAAAAAAAGCTAAATATATATATTATTAAGCTTATTTGCTATTTAATTTAAACGTTTTTATAAAAGCTTATAAATTAGCATAATTAATTAAAATTTTAATAAATAATTTGCTTTTTTATAAATAATGCTACTAATATTTAAAGCATTTTATAATAGCAAACATTTTTTAATTAAAAACATTATATTTTGTTTTTATATTGTTAAACATATAAAAATAAAACAAAATAAATTGCTACTGTTTTTAATTGTTTTTTTATAATAATATTTTTATTAGCATTATTTTAAAAAAAATTAGTTTTTATTAATATTTGCTTTTTAAAATTAAAATATATAAAGAAAATAGCTTTTTTAAATAAGTTTTTGTTACGAACTAATAGGAAGACGGCCTGAAAGGAAGACCTAGCGCGGTCATGGACTAGATGAGGGGCTGAACTAGGAGACAAGCTATAGCTAATTATAAACGCAGGGGTTACGTAATGGATAGTTAGAATAAGTTTTTATTTATTGCTATCTAAAATAGTTGGAATAGGTTTTTATTTATTGCTATTTAAAATAGTTAAAATAAGTTTTTATTTATTGCTATTTAGGATAGTTGGGATAAGTTTTTATTTATTGCTATTTAAAAAATATGTAAAAAAAGAAAATATTATAAGAACGTAAAAGGGTTTTTTTTATAATTAGCATTAGTTTTTTTTTATTTTACTGTTTAATTTAAGCTTATAGTCTAGTTTTTGGAATATATTATAAAGGAGATAACTTTTTAACGATTATTAATCCTATTTTCGCATAATATTTTTTGTGTTATATTTTACTAAGTGTTACCTTTTTTTAGTTATATAAACTAAACAACGATCTACGCCTGTATATAAACCAACTTATGTAAAAGGCTTACTTGTATTAGGAATAAAACCCGTTCGTTATAGTTTTTTAGCTTATTAAAAGCTATATATATTAAATTATTTAATAAAATTTAACTTTTTTTTATTTTAGTTACGCTTTATTTTAAATATTTAATTAATAAAACTATAACTTAAAAATACTTTTTAATAAAGCAGCAATAAAAGTTATAAAACTTTAAAAATTTTTATAGCTTATAATAAAAACAAAAAAGTAGCTAGTTTTAAATAATATTAATATAACTAAAATTTATTTTAATTTTTTTGTTAAATATAATATATTTTAAAAAATTAAGTTTTTTTTAATAAAATTAGTATTTAAAAAGTTTAGCATATAATTTTGCTTTTTATAATTTTTAAATAATATTTTATATATGTTTTATATAAAACTTTTTATTTATTAAAAACATAAGTATATTATTTATATATATAAAACAAAAAATATTTAAAATATTATTAAATGCTTTTTATATATAATTTTAAAAAGTAGCAAAAATATTATATAAACTTATAAGCATAACAAGAAATTTATAATAACTATATTTAATATAAAAAAATATTTTTTATTTATTTTTTTTTTTAATTTATATATAATAATAAGCGTTTTTAAAATCAATTTTAGTAAAAACTTTAATATAAAACAGCTTATTTAACATTTTTAAAATAAAATAAAAAGTAAAACGATTTTTTATTATAACTTTATTAAATCTTTTATAGTTAATATATAAACGTAAGCTTTTATTTTTTTTAAGTATAAAAAGAATTAAAGCGTTAGCAAAGCTTTTAGATTTGTATATTTTTTTATTTTTTAATATTTTATTAAGCCACGTTTATAAAGCTGTTAACTTATTTTATATTAAAAAATATATAAAATAATAAAGAATTATAACATTATTTTGCAAATTTATTATAAAATTATTACGCTTAAAATAAAAAAATAAGCTAGCTTTATTATTATTAAAAAAATTGGCTAAGTTATAAAACTTAGCTAAAACTTTTTTAAATTTTAATTAAATTAAAAATAACTTTACTTTTTTAAGCTATATAAGTTTAAGCAATTAAATAATTATTTAACAAAACTTTTAATTATAATAAGCTTTTACAAATTAAAAAGCTGTTATTAGTTTAAAATGTTTTAATTATAGTTTAAAATATTATTAATTAAAGCTTAAATTTAATATAATATTTTAATTTTTTAAAGTTAACTAAAATAATAAAATAAAACTACTTTTAAATTTATTATTTTTATTAATAATAATATAAGCGCAGCAAAATTTTTAAATAACTTTATAACTGTTAATTAATTTATAAAAAACTTAATAAGCGCTATAAATAAAAAAAGTGTTATTAAAAACATATTATAAAAAATAAGTATAAAAAAAAGCTTTTTTTAATTTATAATAAAAAGCAAAAATATAGTTAACATAATTATATTTAGCATATAAATTTAAATTAGCATAAGTTTAAATAAAAAGTTTTTTAAAAAATATAGTATAAATATTGCAAAAAATATAAAAATGTTATAAAATTAAAATATAGGGCTATTAATTAAACTTAGATTTAACATTTTTAAAAACTAAACCTATTTATTTTTTTTTTAGCTATTATTTGTATAGCTTTTTAATAAAAACCTAAATTAAATATAGTTAGCATTATTATTGTTTTTAAAATAATACTTTTTTAAGTTATAAATAGTTTAAATTTCTTAAATTTTTTACTTTTTAGTTTTTTAAAGTTATAAGCAATTATAACTTATATACTTTATTTAGTTATAATTAAAGCATTTAATACTTTTTATAGCTAATTTATAATTTTTACGCAAGTTGTTATTATTGCAAGCGTATTTTGCTAAAAAATAAAAACTGTTGTTATTTAATAAAAATTTTTTTATAGTATAGCGCTTATGCTTGTTGCTAATACTGTTTTAATTAAAACTTTTTTAATTATTATTAATATAGTAATTATTACGCTTTTTAATTATATTAATATGTTTTTAGCTTTAGCAATAATAATTTTTTTTATTTAAGTATTAGTATTATTAAAAGCTTTTGTTTAATTTAAAGTTAGTTTAAGATTTAAACCGCTTAAAATTTTTTTAGTTCTAATTTTTTTTAATTAGTTTTATTATTTTTTAACGTTATATAGCTATATTTATTATATTAATTTTTTTAATAAATAAAAAGTTAAAATAACTAAATATTTTATTTTAAAGCGTAATAAAAAGCTTTTAATAGTATAACATAGCTTTTTTAAAATTAGTTTGCTTGCTTTTTTAGTTTTTAATTTAAGTAAAATAATAGTTAAAAGTTTTAAAATTTTAATTAAATAGCTATTTAGCTGTTTTTAACTTGCTGCTAATATTAGCTTTTAAAAAAGCTAACTAGCAAATAAAAGTTTTAGTTTATATAAAAAATGCATTTTAATTATATTTATATTAGTGCTAGTTTTTGTTATCTAAGCTTTAAATAAAGCTATAGTATTAGTTTTTGTAAGCTTAATTTATTTTGTTATATATATATAAAATGTATTTAAAATAACGCTAAAACTTATATATTAAGCTAATAAACATAAAGTTTAGCTTTTAAATTTATTTAACTTATTTGTTATAAATAAAATTTATTTTAAATAAAAAGTATTTAAACTTAAATAGCTTACTTAAGTTTGTATTGCTATTAAACTTATTATTGTACTTGTTTTAATAATATTGCAAATAAAATCTGCGTTTAGCTTGGTTTTAAAAATGCCTTTTTCGGCCAAAAAATGTAAATAATAATAAAATTAATAATATAAGTAGCTTTAAATTAAAAAAATTATTTTTAATATAATAGCTAAAATTAAGTTATTAATTAAAAAAAATAATGTAATAAAAAGTTTAATAAAAAATGTTTAAATTGTTAAAGTTTTTTAGATTTTTCGATTTTTTAATTTTTAAAACCTTTTTTTCTTTTTTTTTCGTAATTATTTTATATGCTTTTTTAAAACGCAGTTTATATAAATCTAATATAAACTGCTTTTTTTGCTTTAATTATTTCTTTAGTTTGTTAAGCTTAGCAGTTAATTAAGTATTTTATTGTTAAAATAGTTAAATAAAAGCTTTTTTTAGTCTTATTATATTAGTATTAAAAAAATTTAAAAGCTTTCAGCTTTTGTTGTTATTTAAAAATATTTTATTACTATTTTATAAATAATTTGTATATAAAAATATTTTATTACTATTTTATAAATAATTTGTATATAAAAATCCTATAAAAAAAATAAAGCAAGCCAGTTGTTTTAAAACTATAATAGTTGTATATTATAAATAACTTTTAAATAAAAGCTTTAAAATTGTTACGTTTAAAAAATCTTTTAAAATTAAATATAATATAATATATATTCCGTATAATAAGTTTTATACAAAACTAAAGTTTGTAAAAGCAAAAAATAGTGTGTAAAGCACACCTAAATAAATTATAATAATATAGGCAAACAGAATTAAAGAGGGCATACTTTAATTAGTAGTTTAATTAGTAGTACACCTGAATTATGACATTGCATTTTGTTAAACGTTAAAATTAATTTAACGTTTAGCTTTATTTAATAATTAAATTTAAATAGCTAAAAAATATTTTGTTAATACAAATTAATTTTTAAATTATATTAAACGTTATTTTTTGCAATTTAAAAAAAAGTTATATTTAATAAATTAATTTATATTAATTATAATTTTATAACTTATATTTATTATTTAAAACATTTAGTTTTTAAAATAGCAGCTATTAATTTTTAAAATAGTTATTAAATACTTTTTTATTAAGCCTGCAGTTTTTTTGCAATAATTAAACAAAAGTATTAGTTAGTTTAAATAAATTATTTGTATATTAAATTATTATTTAATTTATTTAATTAATTTTTTGCTTATTAATAAATTTGTTTATGCTTTAATATTATATAGCGCAATAGTTTTTATTTTAAAATTACTTATTTATAATTATATTTTTTAATTAAATAATATTAACTTTTTTTAACTATTTATTTTAGCTAATAAAAAAAAATAAAATTATTAAAAAAACTTTTAATAGTTTTGCTAGTTTTTTAAGTTATTTAAGCTAAATAAGTTATTATTTGCTTTTTTTTTAGCTAGCTAAACTTTGTTTATATTTGCTTGCTTTTTAAAACAATTAGCTATTTTATATTTTAGTTTGCTATATTTAAAGCATATATTATTGTTTTAATAAACTTTTTTTTTTTTTATTAATTAATGCTTATTTAAATCGGCTAGCTGTTTTAATAAAGTTAAGTTTGTTAAAAGCTTATTGCAAAGTTTTTGCAACTAAATTGCTAGCTTTAGTTTTAATTTTGCAGTTAGCGCTAATTTTTTAATGTTATTAAAAAGCATATTTATAATTAAATATAGCTTTAGCTACTTTATTATAAAAACGTTTATAAATTATATTTAAATTAATATTAGCTTTAAAAATTTTATTGCTTAAGTTTATATTAATATAGCTTTAAAAAATTTAAAGCTATTTATTTTTAAATAACTTAAACTTTTAAATAAAACTATTAAACTAAAAAATAAATTAATAAATATTATTATTTTTATTAAGCTTAAAACAAAAAATCTTTAATTTTTTATAAGCTAAAACAGCTTAATTTAAATTATAATAAGCTGTTTTTAAAGTTTAAATCAATTTAGCAAATTTATTAAATAAACGCTTAACAAAATAAAATCAAGTTTTAACAAATTTTTTAATGTTTTTTTTTAATAAAAACATTATATAGTATATATAGCTTTGCTTAATATAAAAATAATAAAGTTTTTTTTTAATTTGTTAGCTAATTTTTTAAGCTAATTATTAAAAAAGTTTTTGTTGTTTATAAACTTATTTAAGTTTGCTTTTTAAATTTTTGTTTTTTTTTTATAATTTTTGCTAGCTGCATTAATTAAATAGCTAATAAGTTTAAATATTTTTTATGCAGCTATGTTTATAAATCTAAAGCTAATGCTGTTAAAAACGCTGCTTTTAATGCTTTTGCGCTATTGTTTATTTAATAAAAACATATTAGCTTAATGCTAAATTTAAGCTTACAACTATTTAATTAGCTAATAAAAACGCTAAATCTTGTTTTAATTGTTTTTAGCTATAGTTTTTAGCATAAGTATTACTTGTTTTTTTTAAGTTTAAAAGCGTTTAAAAAAGCTTTTGTCTTCTATTTTTTTTTTTTTTTTTTTTTTAATTAACTAAATCAATATATTAATAATTAGGTTTTTTAATAGCGTACTTTTTAGCGCCGTATATAATTATAGTTTTACAAATTTTTTTAAGTTTATAATAAGCACTAAAAAAGTTTTTTAAAGTAGTATATAGTTATATTAAATAGTTATATTTGTTTTTTAATAGTTGCGTACTAATTAAAAAAAAAAAGTAATGTTTTTATGTTTTGTTTATTATAGCAAAAAATAAGGTTTTATATTTAGTAAACGTTTAATAACAAAAATAAAAAAGCTTAAAATAGTGTTATAATTGTGTAAAATGCTTTACAACATTGTATTAATGCTATAAACTAAGATTTTAAGCTAAAAAAAAAGAAAAGAAAAAAACAGCGAAGCTTGCAATTTTTTAGAATTGGATATAGTACAATTACCACTTTGTAGGTTGTGGTCCGTGCGTTCCTTATTGATATAACAGTTTGGTGGTGGTTTATGCGTTACACTTTTTGTTAAATTATTATATAACTTTAGGCTATATTTTAGTAGAACAAGCAGCAGCTTTTTAACTAGCAGTAACAGTTTAGTTACTGCTTAAACTTTTGTTTTAATTTTATATAGCGTGCTAGCGCTGCATTTTTTTTTATTGTTTTTAGGTTTACTTTTTTTGCTAAAAGGTGCAGCTTGTTTATTATGCATAACTTGTACGCAAAGCAATATTTTGCTTTTTTTAAAGCTAGTTCTACTGTTAACAGTTTAACGTTTTAAAATAAAGCTGCTATAAGCATAATTTTTTAACAAAATAGTACCGCTTGCGCTTTTGTTAATAATACTTTGTAAATACGTTTTATTAAATGTTTAATTTTTGTATTAACTGTTTTTTTCTTTTTTTGTACTTAGTTTATTGCTAGCTTTTTATGTTTTTTGTATTAAGCTTTATAACTATAAAGTGCTATTAAAATAAAGCACGTTATTATTGCTTTTTATATTATGTTTGCAAATAAACCGTATTTAATATTTATAAGCTTTTTAATATAATTAGCTAACTATATAGTTTTGCCTGTTTTTTTTTTTATATAACGTTTAAAAATAAATTTTTTATTAAATTAAACGCTTAGTTATTTAAGTGCTAATATTTTAATATTTTGCTTTATAATAATATTAGCTAAACTATAAGCTTATTTAAAATTTTTAAAAGCAGGTTTGTTTTGTTTTACTACTTTATAATATATAGCAGTTTACATTTTTTTAATACAAATTAAACTTTGTTTTGCTTATTTAAGTTTAAAATTTATATAACGTTATTTATTAAAAGCTTTACGTTTTATTAAAATAAGTTTAAAGCTTAATATAGTTTTATATTGTTAGCATATTTAAATCTATGCTAGGTGTTCTGTTTATAAAGTTTTATTAAGTATAGCATATATAAAACCGGCGAAAGCGGAAAGCTTTGCAGCGTTTTGCACCGCACGTTATAGTATTAAGTAATCGATTTGCTAAGCTAAACTTTTATTTTTTTGCAAAAAAAAAAAAAATTTAATAAAATTAAAACATTTTAAAAGCTATTTTTATTTTTTTATTTTTTTTAGCAGCTTGTATTTTAATAATGCATTAAAAGCTTTTAATATATTAAAAATAACTATAAACATTATTAGTTTAACGTTTAAAGCTATTTTTATATTATATATAAACAATGCTATTAAATTTATTGTTAACTTTTTTAATAACGTTTTACTATATTAAAAGCTTAACATTTTGTAGCTTAATACTATTTAAGCAATTTTTTTTGCTATTAGCTTTTTTAGCTTTTTATTTAAAACGAAAAAAAGTGCAATCGGCTGCTAAAACTATAAAATTAACTTGTTTTTTTTTTTTTACTTTTAGTATTATAACAATTTTAGCTATACGTTATATTTATAAATAATACTTTTTGTTTAAGCAGTGTTAATATATTTTATAAATATAATGCTTAACCTGCTTTTAACATGCTTTTAAAAAGTATACTGTTATGCTTTCAGGTTTTAAAAACGTGCTAAAAACTTTAATACTATATACTTTTACCTTTTTTAAAGTGCATAATAATTTTTATAGCAAGCAAGCTTCTGCTTTTGCTTATTTTTTAAATAAATTTTTTTACAAATTATTGTTGCTAATAAATTAGTTAAAAATTTGCTTTTAAAACGCTTTAGCTTTTTTTACTTTGTTTTTTATTACTTAGTTTTTTATTTTAAATTAAAAAAAAATTAAGTTATAGCTTTTAACTGTGTTAACTAATTAGTTTATAAATAGCTATATTATTGTTTACTGTTTTAATTAGCTTTTTTTAATATATTTTTTTTAGCTTTTTATACTATTATTAAAAAATGTTAATGCTTTTTTATATATTTTAAAGTTTAAATGCAGGCAAAAAACTTTTTGTTTTTTTTAGCATAGTAGTTTTTATAAGCTTTTTTGCACTTTTTATTTTATTAGCTAGCTGTTTAGCTGCTATTTTTAACTTTTTTTTCGACCGCTTTTAAAACTTTTTTAAAAACTTGTATTAGCTTAGCTATATAACTATTTAAATGCTTATTTTAGTTATAAGTTTTTAAAATAAAAAGCGTTGTTATTTTTAATTTAATTAGCGCAGCAAATTTTTTTTTATTTTTTAAGTTTATTTTAATTTAAAAAACGTTTAAAACGCTATTTTTTTTAATTAATATTGTTATTAGCAAAATAAAATAATTTAACTTATAGTTTAAAAAATGTAAAACTTTTGTTTTTATTAGCAAAACATTTAAAAAAATTAAGTTTAATATATGTTTTAATTAATACATTATAAAGCTAAATATTTTTATAAACTTTATACTGCTTTGTTTGCTTTAGCAAACAAGTTTTGTTTTTTAGTTTTAGCTGTTTACTTTTAACGTACTACACGGGCATCCTGCTCACTTAAAATCACATACTAAATTACAATATTAAAACTTTAATATTGTAATTTAGTATGTGATTTTAAGTGAGCAGGATGCCTGTGTGCGCAGGATGCCCGTACGGTACGTTAGTTTAAAAAAAAAGTTTTTAATATTAAAAATTTTTTTTATAATATATTTTTTTAGTAGTTTTAACGTTATAACGTAGTTTATAACTTTGTTTGTTTTAAGTTTTTAATATACATTAAGTGTTACATATTTATTAATATTAAGCTATAGCATATTTTGTATTAGCATAAGCCGGCGCTGTTATATTTATATATATATTTTTTTTTAACATATAAAAAATAACTTTAAGCTACGTGCTTTTTTTTTTTAGCTATTTAGCAAAATAAAAAATTTATAGCTTAAGTAGTTTTAAGTATATATGTTAAAGCTAGTTTATAGCTTTTGCATATATATTATATTTATTTTTAATTTATAACACTTTGCTAAAAATGTAATTTATAATAAAAAAATTTTTTTAACGTTTGTTTAAACAATTGTTAAACTTTTTATTTTTTTGGCTTTTAAGCCTTTTTTTTTTTGTTATACTTTTTAGCATTATTTAATATTAAATAAAGTTTTGTTTTAGCTGTTTTTAGTTTTAGCTGCTGCTTAGCGTTTAAATTTAAAAACTATGCTTATTTTTTTAGCTAACATTATAATAGTTATTTTAATATGTTTTTTTTTTATAGCAGCAGTTTTTGCTGCTATTTTAATAAAGCTGTTTTATAAAAAAAATTTAATAGTTAAAATATAAGTTAAATATGTTTTTAAAAACATTTTGCTAACTGTTTTTTTTTTTATTTATAATTATAGCAGCGCTAATATTGTTAGCAGCAGCTGCTGCTATTATAACAGCTAGCGCTATTATTATAATTTTTATTACTATAGTTATTATAGTAGCAATTAGTGCGTTTAAAATAAAAGCTTTAAAAATAAGCTGCAAAGCTTTTATTAAGTTTGCTGCGCCGCTTATTTTTATATTTATTAAATTGTTTACTTCTTTATATTTTTTTGTTTTAGCTTGCTTAATAGCTTAAAGCTATTTTTTGTTAAAACGTATAACGCGCTTTTTTTTTTTGCGCAATATTGCTAGACAGTTTTTATAATTTATTAAAAAAAGTTTTTAGCAATTAGTATACTTAGCTATAGCTATACATAGCTTTAAAAAATGTTTATTAAAACGTTTGTTATATTAAATATATTTAGCTATTTTGTTATACTTTTTAATAAGCTGCTTTTTTTATATATAGTAAGCCTTTTTGCTAATATTAAAAATTTAAAACTAACAAATTATTAGTTTAATAAATAAAATAATTTAAGCTTTTTTTATAAAGTTTAACAAATTATATTAAAAACGCTAACAGTTTATTAGCTTTATTTTTGTTTATATTATTATTTTGTTTATAATAACGCTTTTTATTAATATAGCGTTATTTTTAATATAATTTAAAAAGCTAAACAATATTTAAAACAGTATATAGTTGTACTAAGTTATTAAAATTTTAAAAGCTTTTGCTTTTAATGCTAACACTATTTTGTTTTATTTAAATTTAAACATGTTTTACACTTTAGTAATAATATATTTTAATGCTTATTTAGTTTTAATACAAATATAGTTTAATATATTAATTAGTTTTAGCTTTTTATTTTATAATACTTTTGTAAACAAATGTTTAATTGTATATAAAGTTTAATTTATATATTTATTACGCATTTTTAATAATACTTAAATTAATAGCTGTTTATTATTATTATTTTTTGTTTATTTTAAAAATTAAAATAAAGTTAAACTAATAAATTTAGTTTTAATAAAAATAATAAATATAGCTGCTTTATTAAGCTAAAATATTTTTTTTAAACTTGTTATTTTAGCTTATAATATTAATTTGTTTATATTATTTTTAAGCAGATGCTTTAAAAGCGGTATAAATGCTAATACTAATGCTAATAAGCTTGCAAGCTATATATTTGCTAGTTTTATAAGCGTATACAGCTTACTTTTTAAAAAAGCAAAAATTTTTACGTTTAAATGTTTTAAAAGCATTAAAACAATATTTTTTGTTTTAGTAGCATATTTAAACTGTTTACTGTTTTAATAGCTGTTTATTAAATTGTTTAAGCAGCTAGCTAAGTTTTACAATACGTTAGTACTAACTTTTTTGTTTTAGTTAATTTTTTTAAATTAAGCGCAAATTGTTAAAATAATATTTTTATAAATGCTAAAGTTAGCTATTTTAAATAATTATTTTTATACAAAAAGTTTTTTTAATAAAATTAAAGCAAAAAAAAAGCAAACTATTATTAGTTTATACTTTTTTTAACTTTATAAGTTAATAAAAATGTTTTAATTAAGCAAGCAAATATATTAATCTAGTTTTTTAATTATAAAAAGTTAATTTAATATATTTAGGTTGTTTATAACAAAGCAATTTAAAAGTAGCTTAGCTTGCATATAAACAAAAATAGTAAAAGTTAGGCAAAAAGTAAAGTAAAATGCTAAGTGTTAGCAAAATAGGTGTGAGTAGCGCAGAGGTATTAACAGTATCTTGCGCACGGATAATAAATGCAAAGGAAGGTGGCTTTAGCGGGGTGCGCCGCGGATTGAATAGTTATAGGCATCTGTGAATTCTTTGAGAGGTTGAAGGGTTATAAGCCAAGTCAGGAAAATGAAAACGAATGAGAAAAAGTCCGACAATGCTAAAGAGCGACTGTTGATTACGGCGTTTTTATACTTAAACCATACGGACACTTGCCCAGTGCGGGGAGCCGTATACTCTCGGCAAATATACGGCTCCTTTTTAAGGTGGCCGCAGCTATTTCTCTAACTTTTCTGGAGTCAACTCCTTTTTTTCGTAACCGTATATTTGCGGTATATCTGCTACTCAATACATCGGAACTGGTGAAAAAGTTAGGGGAATATTTGCCGTTACTTCTACCCCCCAAACCCCTGCTAATGAACCACTCGTACGTTGCTATTTAGTGACTCCAAATTGGGGCGATATGTAAGGAGGAAGGCCGGATTATGATAAGGCCGACCATCCGCACCTATAGAAAGAACGAATGTGCACGCATGGGGGTGGGTAGAAGGATCCGATGCATCTGGTGTCTGCCTAAGAAGCAAACACTCTGTACTCTGTGGTGCCTGGTCTGGGGTAGATAGATGCCTTCTCACAACTGAAAGCGGCCCCCTTCAATGCTTTTTGGTGAGTAGTAGGCCGCGGGATAGGCAGGAATCAAGGAGACGACCTGTTTCTGACTAGTGTGCGGCGTAGAGTCACATGTGCTACGATTTGTGATTGGTCATAACATAACCTCTTTTCCCCGTAGGAGCCGCCAATGAAACATAACTAGCAGAAATCATGCTATAGGGGATTAATCGGGAGCTTCGGAAAAGGCAGCTCAGAGAGGTCGTCTTTCAATACGGACGACAGTTTTTGTAAATTAAAACAACTTGGCCCCCGACTTATTCAGTAAAACATGCCATCTTCGAGATTCGCACCTCTCCAATTGCTGATTGAGAGGGGGGAGGCCCCATGGCTGCATATCTACGCCTGGTGCCCGACGAAGGCGGAAAGGAAAGCTAGCTGTATACAATAAAAATTAAACGTAGAGTTTGAAGCAAAGTTAACTATACTCAGTAGGCTTTTTACCCTATTAGCAGCTGGTGTAGCCAATAGGTCAAGAATGCTCATAAATCATTCCTTCGCAGTTCATCATTCCATTGTCTTATACTGAGAAAAGAGGACCACGACCAAATGCAGAAAGTGACGGCGCCCTTTTCGCTATTGCTTAAACCCCATTTTCAAGATCGTTTACCGTCCCGCCGTTTCTAGCTTGTTGCTTTCTACGCCTCGAAAAGGACAGCAACTCAGAGCTAAGGCCATGCAGCAAATTATTAACTCTCGTCTCGCTCGACGATGTGCTCCGTGTTCCGTCTTTCGCCTCGTTAGAAGAAGTATTCATATCCAATAGACGTCTCTCCGCGGCCTTTTCACTTTCATCGCGCTTCTTAACCCTTTCCGCGAGGACTTCTTCTCTCTTATCATCCTTCATCTTATTCATCCTAGTACTCGTGTCATGAAAGATCTTCTCGCTGTGCTTGCGCCCGAGGAAGTACGAATAAATGCCCGCCTTAGTCAGGAACTTAATCGAGAGTAGAGAATAGAAAGACCAGGCCCATGCCCGTAGCCATGCGCTAAATGCGAAAAGGAGGCTGGTGAATACGACACCGGCGGAGATTGAGACTGTAGTTCCGGAACAGAGGGGCAGTGATTAGTTAAACAGCATATGGTCTAGGGGGCCTTGGTCTTACATATGTATGTCAATTGAGTCCCCAGACCCCAGTTGTTATCGCCAAACTCTCGATTGTTCATTCCAAACACACTAGTAAGGAACGAAAGTGGCAACTACGCATTTACTGTCAGATTGGCGCTGGGCTTCAGAAAGAGGTGGACTAACGAAGACGATAGTAGCGAGCGTGAACACCATGATTGATCGACCCCTGTGAAAGATCCCGAGTTAGAATACTCGACTTCTAGCTGTAGTTCGAACCCGTTGCTGGAGAATTGATAGTCTAGGATATTTACTGTTTAATTGTTTCCTCTGATTGCCTGACCGCCTGCCAGGCTTGGACAACACTTGCTTGTTGCTGTTTCATGGTGAGTAAATGCAGAACCTGAAATGCAGTTAGCCCATGCTCATGCTTCAATAATCTTGGGGTTTGGAGCGGAATTATTACATCGTCAGCAGCATTCTTTGCACTTTTGCGTAGGGACTCGAGGTCCTTAACATGGCTATTCACTCGTTCCTGACATTCTTTAGCCTTGAGCTTGAAAGATTGATAGTCCTTGTCTTCTTCTGTTAGCTGATTCCTCCTTTCGGAATCCAAAAATTTCCTGCTCAAGTTTCCAGTCGGGTCGATGATGTGCTCAACTTGTTCGATAAAGCTTTTGACAATATCCTTGTGGATGTTCGTGACGTGAAGCATGATATCTAATTCTTCGATAATATCCTCTATTTCTCGTTCTAGCTTCCCCTCGGGATTTATGTCAAGGAGTGGTATGTGAAGATCGCTGGTATCGGTATATCCTTTTGACCGAAAGATCTGTCGAGCCCCGTCCGTCCAGTGCCAGAGTCGTTGGAATGCCGTGGTCTGCTTGTGCATCTATTTTTTGAGTCAGCTACTACGTCGAGCGTGAAGTGTGTATAGCTATGCTCACTATGTTGCCAATCGCCTTAGAGAACTCGTCAATGACTTGCGGCTGCCGATCTAGAAACTTAGTGCGGTCAAAGAATGTCTTGGTGCACTCGTCGAGGACAACGAGGGCCAATTCGAACACCGTTCGTATCTGATTAGAGCCAAGATTTTCAAGACTAGTCCTTATTGATTTGTGAACCCCTGACCAGTCTTGTTTGTTTGCGCCGTACCGCTTAGGAAAACAAGTTATCAGAGTCTTGCCGTCTAAGATCCACATCCAAAGTTGATCCACCATGATAACCCTGGAGACTTTTCTGATGTTAGTCCTGCAAACCTCACAGCATCTACCATCTAGTCCTTTGTGGTCTGGCCATTCACCGTTCTCACGGTCATATTGGTGGAAGTCGTTGTGAGTAACCGTCGTGCCTCGATATACAACTTGATCTCTATCCCGCTTTTTTGTTGAGTTAAGGGTCCAGTAAAAGGCCTGATCGAGAGTTCTGCGGGGGTGAATAGCGGGGTCTAGAGGGAGATACTTTCGTAGAAGCATTTTGTCTCGATAAGTGGTCATTCCTTCGTATAGACAAGCTGCAGCCAGTAGGTAGCTCCCTAAAGGGTTGGCGCATCGGAAAGCACCATTACCCGACTTGCTAGAGCCTGGGTTTTGCGCTTTTGTTATTTCGTCAACAGCATCTTCCAGCCCTCCTATTGACCTTTCTGGCATTGCCGGGGAATTTGGCCGTTGAGCTCTCGATACCGCAATGGGTATCTCCCGCCTTTCTTCTTGGCGCTTTATTTTTGCACTAACTTCTTCTCTTCTCAGGTTCTTAGCTGTGAGCAAGACAATCTTGTCAATTTCGCCGGCAAACTGCTCTCGTCTTGCTGAGGTCTCCCAGTGGAGATATGGCATCTACTCAACACGCAACTGTCAGCTTGTCTGTTCATAGTTGCGTATCGTTTGATTTGTACCCACGAAAAGGACGATATTATTCGGATCAAGATCGGGCGCGTCCAATGCTGTGCTATATATCAGTCTTTGACTCAGAACATTGCCACCTTTTCTGCGCAACTTACATGATGAGATAGTCTCACACATCGGAGACATATATCTCGCATGGGGTGGCGAATTCGCATCCCCGTGTAATTGCCCGCGCCAGTACCGTTCTTGAAGGATCATGTATGTGCTAGTTTTTTGAGGTCTCTGGTGCTGGCGCTGCATTGCAGTAAAATCGGGCACGGGGTCACCGTAATACTGGGCTATAGCTTTCTAGAACCTGTTAGGTGGGCGAGTTGGTAATAGAAATTCTCAACTCACTTCAGCCCACTAACAACAGTAGTTAGCCCGCTATTTGTACCTTGTGTGGGGATAGAAGAGTGTTCGTAATTAACGTAGCACTTACTATCATATTATTTGAAGGAATGTGAAAATATCTAATTCGATGTTGATCGGAATTATTATTTTTGTGTAGCATGTTAGCTTCTGGACTGGAATTGCCATTATACAAAAGTTTTTCAATCGTCGTTTTCTGATTTGGAAATTTTCCACGGAGACGCTGTTTGTCGTCTTCAGTAAACTCCCTGCGATCAATAAAATGAATAACTGGGACGGAGATATCTTTCTCTGGTGAGTAGTCTCCCATGGGGTCGTCGACCTTCGGTGACGGTCCATATACAGAAACCTTCTTGCCTAGCTTCAAGCGCCATTCCTTAACTTTGTCGATTTTATCTTCGTCCACCAACTCTCGCCATTTCCTGTAGCTCTCCTCTACCTTCCGGACAAGCTGCCCATCGTCTTTGTCTCTGGAGAGTGCCTGACGTAGGAGAGCAATGCGTCGCAACTCGTTCTTAATGTTGGCCTCCCAGGTCTCTTTCATCTTCTCAACTACTTTCTCGGCATCTTCATTCTCTATTCGAAGTGATTTTTGATGTTTGAGCTCGTCTTTCCAGATGGAAATGTTTCCGTTAAGAAAATCATTTCTTTGATATATCTCGATGCAACCAAGATAGTGAAGCAAAGGGTCTCTGATGTCATGGTCATGAGGTTCGGCGCTTAGACATGTCGTGCCCGCGGGTCTTTTTGCCATATTGCTAGGAATGAATTTAAAGGAGAGAAAAATGAAGATGGAATAGGTGCTAACTGAGGCGATCCAGGCCAATCGTTATTTGGGAGTCTGGTGTATTATAAAGCTGGCTGTTGGGGGCCAAAGAACCTCATGGATTAGCCATGATAACACGGCCCCGATCTAGTTACAAATTTCAGCTGAGATCATATTTCTAACTATTATTAGCGTTAGCCAAAGCGAGTAATCTGTGACAGTCATCAAGTCGAAGCAAGCATGCTGTTGGCCGTAATTAATTAGTGGTAACAGACACACGAGAAGCAGTTAAAGCAGGGGTGGTAAATGAACCTATACAGTTGGGGGCCGAAGTAAACTCCTCTAGCCAATTGCATTTGCCGACTATTTAGGGGATGGTTGCATCATGACGCCACTAAGCAGTAGGAGTTATGGATGTGTATTCTTGGGCGTCCTTCTACGATAAGGCTACCAATACCTTCAAACGAACACCCGGGAACCAGGTATCAGGTCGAGGCATATACTCGTCATCGCGAAGAACCCCACCTGAGGCTATTCGTGCCTTTCTTACCATTCTCAGTGGTTCACCCAGGCACTTGTCGTTTCTCTGATGATGTGATGCATACCTAAGAGAAACTCGGGAGTGGCACAACAGTAAATCGATAAGACTGTTCTCCGAAAAGAATAATAGGCGTACCACCCATCAAAAGGTATAAACCAGCTTAGAATGTATCCTTCCTCCGGGGGCACGTATTCCAAATTCTCTGATGCCGAAGGATTTGCCCTGTATGTTCTCGTCACCTGTTGAGGACATTGTGAGCAATAACTGCCTACATTGATTTCCTGTTGTATTTCACTCCTGTGGGATTGGGTGCGGCTCTAATTGTTTCTGGGAGAAAAAAAAAGGGTCACGTACATAAAATGCATGCGGAGCATATTGTGACTAGGGGGTAGGACGGGGGGCCAGGGCTGAAAAGCTTCACCGAAAGAGCGAATTCAAATTGTATTGAAAAAGAAATACACTATATTTGAGGCTTTTGGTTAATATTATGCTCACCATGTCGTTCTAGAGAGGGTGCTAAGCGAAGCTTGAGAGTGCGTTCAAGCCACCTCCCTATTTTAGTGATGATAAACCGGAATAAGCGCTATAGATGATGACTGGCTTGCCAGCCTGCTTCGCAGCTGAAAGGACTAACAGGAAAACAATGCGGAGGAATGAAATGCATTCCGCAGCTTACTTCGTGTCTAGAATAGGGTTGGGTTCCCGGCTTATTAATACAGCATTAACTAGGCTGCTCTCCAAAACGATTGGAGAACATGAATATCCTACGGCAAAGATTGATATTCTTCTACACCATCTCATTCATCGAGTGTGTTTATTATTCTTGCTTGCTTTGGTCTTATCGAGGACCGTAGTTTGTACATCCCATCTTCTATAGGAGTTGCAATGTGCATCCGAATATTCAGAAACCCGTCGGCCAACCCGAACCTGGTAATGGCGGCCGCTCCCTACCACCCGATATAGACACTACCCCAATAGTTCAATTTTAATTTAATATCGTGTATTGGTAAAGAGATTTGACAATTCGGAGGCTCTCGCAAGTCAATTACTCCTATAAAACTTCCCAAACCTTGTGCTAACTACTTGACTTATAGGGAAGAGCAAATTTATTGCGGTTCATCTTCTATCTTCTATTTTTCGAGTTTCCTGTACTGTGTTAATAACGAAAGTAGGTTGTAGGAGCTGCTTCTTTAGATCTCTCTACTCTTTGACAAGGCTAAATATAATAACTTTTACGTCTCATACCCTAAGTAGAACAAATGAATTATTATTATGCCCGTTCCTCTCTTCTCCCACTGCTTGCGCTAGTGTGCGGACTAAGCGATAATAATTAATGTAACTCCCTTTGTTCCCAAGTTCTTCGTGCGACATAGCCAATGCTTTATGTTCTAGCTCACAAAGAAACGAACAAAGAGATAGGAATCAAACTCTTTTTCTCCGTTTTCGCTATTTGTGTATGACTCTAGTTAAAATCCCCAGGCGTGTCTTCGTGGGTCTTTGTTCCTTATAAATCAATCATCGAATCGTCTCCCTCCTCCGTAGCTCGCGTCTCTGTTGAGCATGTCTCGCAATCTAACAACTACTAGATATTGACGATTCAATGGACAGACCACCTGGAGTGCGGGCCCTAGCATTGGACCGATTCTTTAGCCGCCAGTATGGATTTCGAGCCGAGAAACATATCCTCGGAAATACAATATACATCAGGCGATTACCTAGTGGCCGTATCGACAGGATAGTTACGAAGCATATTCCGGTGGAACTAGCCCCAAGGGGCCGTCTCGATGATGAAATCATAGAAGAGGAGAAGATGTTGCGCAGGTTATGGGGGTCAGAACATAATGTACAGCTCTTAGCTGTCACTGACGATCTACGCCACGTGGGAGCGAGATGGAACAAGCCCGAAAACAGGATTCAAAGTCCATATATGCTGCCCTGGAGATTACAGAAAAGCAAATTCAAGAGTGTCACGGGGTTTAGATTCTTTGTGATGGAGTACCTTCCTGGGGGCACTGGGTAAGTTTGTTATCTATTTTCTGTGAAACATGACAGCAGATAATTTACTTTCCATCCGATTCAATATTTAGGAGGGAGTACCGGCATTTGGGGGGTTTGATAAGGTTTATGGGTTCCAAGGGAAAGGAAGATCGACTAACTATCAAAGTTAAAGTCTCGAGTTGATGGAACGGTGTGCGGCCCGGAACGTGGCCATGATATCACAACCGCTGCTCTGGAGCTTTTTTCTCTGTTGTAGGTCTTATTATGTCCTTCGAATCGAGAAAAGGTTAACATGAATTCCAGTGGCTCGAGCCTGCGTAGGAATTACCTACCCCCCAAGCCGCAAAGATCGCAATCCGGCTGAGGTTTGGAGGGAGGAACTACCGGTTGTTGGGCAGAGACGGTCTAGAATAATGCACCGCGATATTCATCTGGGAAATGTTATGTTTGACGAGTATGATATTAGGAATGTAGACATAAAGCCAACTTGTCACCCGGCAACGCCAAGATGTAGGTAAATTTTCGATTCATTCTAGCCGGTATACTGATTAGACTGAGAAGCTAATGCTAATATTACACAGTCAAGGTTAGAAAATCGAGAACCATCTGACTAATGAGATACTAATAGAAGATGAATAGATTATCGATTTTGGCATGGTTGAAAGCGGACCAAGGTATGCATTCCTCGTTCAAGGAACGGGTGCAACTAACTGTAACACCAATCCCCAATTATTAGCTAACTTGCGATGTGCAGCGCTACAGGAGCCCAAAAATATAATATAATGCAGATAGGGACAGTACGCCTAATTTTTCCCAGCCTTGATAAAGGAACGCTTGCTAATATGGCGAAAAGGTAATACAGGAACTGGCGCTATTGGTGGAAGATGAATCAAAACTCCTATACTCAATTCAAGTCGATGACCTCGTACCGGAACCCTATGACACCTTCGCTCCCCTAATGTTTTACAACGACGCGAGATTCGATCTTGAATTTAGAGTCCTAGTTGCTCGTTGTATGGCCGTAAGCGAGAAAGATCGTCCGTCCCTACGGCATGTTTTTGACACTTGCGAGCGCCATGTCGCGCAGACACAAGATTGGGCAGTCTACGAAGATGAGGTCAAGGCCTTATTTGAGATGCCGGATAACTGGAGATAAAGGTCCTGGGGCTTGAAGTTTACATATCTTCACTAGGCCAAGAATGAATTAGAAACTCGTTTTACCATACCTACAATATAAACTAAAGTAACTATATGCTCACGACATCCATGATGTGTTTCAGACTACCTCTTCCTAGCTTCACAGCCACCCCCCTCCGCAATACCCCTGCCGGTTCGGTTGGTCCAACTTTTGCCGAGTTATAAGATTACTGTAGGAAGTTCCAGTAGAAGAGTAACGGCTTATGTCGTATACGACGTGCATTTAGAAGCTCTTGTATTTATCTTCTCGAGTATGTGAACTAACACTTCTGACGGCGTCCTTTTCTTGTCTTCAAACCTAGCCACTGGCATATCATACTGCACGATGTCGTGGAGATGCCGTAAATATCAAGGACGGGTTGCAACCCTCTATTAGAGCAAACTCATGGGAATAGGTCGGCAACAAGCGATCTCACACTAGCGGCACTCTCTCAGAGATGGCATTATTCACTATGGTAATATCCCAGAACGTAATGTTTCGTTTATTATTGCTGGTTAGACCTATGCTGTATTTGGCCGAGACTGCTTATTTACTCGAGCTTGTAAATGCGTGTTTAAGTGTCTCCGAGATACTAGAAGACCTGCGGGTGGTTCTTTCATTCGTAAGCGAGTCTATGTTCGAACTACTCATACGGCGCCGTCTTCGCTCAACGAGATCGCATTCATCACGAACCACTGCCTGATCTTGCGTGCCTAATATAGACGGGCAATGGGTTAGCTGGAAGCAGTTTCGTTGTTGGTTGGACACGGGGTTCTCATACGAATATTCCCTGCGCCTCCAATCCCAAATGACTTCCTCCTTTCTTTTTCGGCTCCGGTCTTCTTTCTTTGATTCAGACTGGAGAACAGTGACATTTTATACCTGGATGTGGGATTGTTTTCTCATTCTATTGATCGTATGCGCTCTCAAAGTGTATGATTATGGGTATCTAGAGCACTACAAGGTTGGGGATTGGCACCCGAGAATACGGGCGACTGGGCGTACTATATCATCAAAAATATGCTGAGTGCCCCCTTCGCCGTGAAGGCTTCGCGATAAGACGCGCCAAGCCCATTGGCTCTAATGTTGTGTGGGTGATGGGAGTAATATTCTATTGACTACGCATCTAAGGGTTGTGTCGTCATCATGTAGAGTTAAATGCTACGTATAGCGTAGAGATGGAGTGGGATGATAACGAATCGTGGTTTCACTGGCTGTCCATTGCTGGATCGCCCCTTACAAGCTAGAAGGCTCAGATATCCGCTTTTAGTTAGGGACTTCGGCTAATTCATCTTCTTGAATTATGCTATATATGAAGTTGGGTTCTCTGCTTTTATTACATAGCAGAGCCCAGCGAAGGATGTGGCACCTGTGTGTGGCGCAGGTGATCCACTACGGTCGCTGTGGTAAGCGCACCGGGTACAATGTACCGACCCACTGTAATTAGGTACATAAGTACATAGCTCACAGGCTATGGTTCCCATGCCTCCGTCCTCAATCAACCAACCTTGTCAGTACACCAGACTTATGCACTTAGAGTAATACTAATGCAGTGAGTCTAGTACTACATAAGGACCCTAGCAGAAAGCACAAGGATAAAGGATCTTAGGAGGTAGCTCCTGGCATTAGCCTTTAAATCATAATACAGTCTGCCGTGCATCTTTAGCTTTACATGACCTTAACAACAACTCGATGTGTAACCTCCGCCAAGAGCGTATCGATCGTGCCGTCACTCGTGACATTGCTAGCAATGGACACTAGCTCATTAAGTGGATGGTACAGCAAAACGAACAGCTAGGCCTCACACCTATATTCTTTTTTGTCAAACTTGCTTTTATCTATATAGCGGTACTGAGATTTTGCTGTCGCTGGTAATTAATTATATGGCTAAAATAAGTAGATCTTCATTTTTAATTCAAGGATGAACAGAAAGGCATTCTTAATTTTCAATGGCTCTAAGCTGCTTCAGCGTATTAGGGAGCTCACACACAACCTGATGTTTGGTCACTGTTAATGTGTCTAAAAGTGCATTTGCATTAATTCAAAAGCCTTCCAAGCATACTATGATTACAGCAGTATCAAACTAATATTTCATTCTTAATGACGGGCTCAACGTTATAAAGGTCTCGGAGGTCAATAGTGACAAGCAACTCTAGTTATTTGGTAATACGTTCACAGCTGCTCCTAGCTCATGGGAAACTTACGAAGAAGCGTTTAAAAAGCTAGGGATCTCTCAAGCGAGTGTCTTTTATTATGAGTATACTCTACATGCTCTGAAATCCCGAGTCTACACATCCATGGTGCTTCTATCGATCGCATATCTTTCATGACACCTGCTAAATCTCGGTTTATGGAAAGAGGGTGAAAAACATCTTAGAAATGATGAGAGGTTGCACGGAATCTACCTTGAAGCGGAGCAGCTGCTCGAGAGTGACGTTCGTCTCCATTAGTTGCCCTCACTAGCCTGTGCGAGCGCTTGGACCCGTCTCTCAGCAAGCATATAGACTCGCTCCATTGGGACCTTAGAGCCGCTCTTAAGAGAAAGCAGCTGTACCGACTTGATCAAATTTTTAATTTCGCGACCGTTAAGTGGGAGCCGTGATAGCTTATCGAGGAATGCGTCTGTGACGCCGAATTTGTCCCGCCCGGCGCGCTTAATGAAGTTGAGCCAGACCTCGCGTCGGGCCTCATTAGAGAGGTCATAGTACGGCAGGAATAGATCGATACGCGATTGGAATGCAGGATCAATACTTTCAATGCGGTTTGTTATCAGGAACATCGTCCCTCGGTAGTACTCAAGCATGCGCAGGAAGATAGAAACGAGTTCGTTGCGCGCAATCGAATCGGAACTATGCGCACCTAGAAAGACGTCCGCTTCGTCTAGAAGTAGCATGGCATTCCATATGTGGCAAAGGCCCAGGGCGCGCTCAAGCGCCTTTTCAACAGCACCCGGTTCCGTTCCGAGTTCGGCGGACTCATCGCGTAGAGCGGGACCCGTGACTTGTCAGCAACTGCCTCTGCTGTGAATGTCTTCCCGACGCCTGGTGACCCGAACATAAGGATGATGAGGCCACGGCCTTTATCAGGGATGAAGTCGTCAAACTTGTCGCTCTGGGAAAGACCCTTCGCCTCTACAAACTCCCAGGCTAGTTGTTTCTCGTCACCGGGGAGAACCAGCTTGTCGAAAGCTTCGTCATTCCTGAAATACCACCAAATGTGCACGCAATCTGTAGTAGCTCTTATCTGCCCCTACTGGCGGACTGCTGCCTAGCCTACCGGCGCGGGACAAGATGGTGTGTCACACTACATGCTCCATAGAGCGCGTTGATGCCTAATCCGAGAGGGGAGGGTACTCCCCGCTTCGCCATCAAGGGCGAGCGTTCTACCAAAAGCGGAGAACTTGATAGTAAGGCTGTGGTGTATAACTGGGGTTGTGTAGAGAATGGGGGTTATAAAATGCAGGTATTTGGTGCCAATGGTTCACGTTGGGTAAAAGCGGCCTGGTTAAATATTCTCGGCACACAAACCGTCTACTCATGACGCAAAACGTATCTCACCGTCACACTAAATACGCCGCATACACTGTAGAGTTCGTGTGTTTTGATTATTCAAGGTTCGTGAAAGGGGCGCGCATGAAGACTAAGGACCAACGCGTTGTGGCCATGTTGTTTTAACTGACAACAGACAAGGAGACGATTAGGTTAAACATCTCTCTCTCCCTCATAAGGGGGCGCCGAAATCGTGGGAACCATATAGCGCAGGACTGATACTCGACGGCAAACTGGGTGCTGTTGGGGCTTCTAATTGCTCTTGAGGTCTGCGCTCTATAGAGCGAATCTGCAGCATAAGATGGTTGGTCGTGAATGAGATTTGGTGCCAACCCCATGTGGCCCCTCTTTGCACGTTAAATGCATTGACCCATTAGAAAAATATAGAGTCTTGCATAGTTCCATATCGATTTTCAATTTCAAATTATTATGAGGTATAGACTAACCGGGTAGCTCAGGTACCCCACATGGACCTGTAACCTCCTAGGTTAGGTACCTAGGTATACCTTCCCTGCACATAGGTAGGTCCTAGCATCATGACACGATTGATACATGTCGAACATATAAGTAACCAACGATGGCGACCGGCTCGTTCAATCGCCCACACTCTGTGGAGCCTGATATTCGACTAGAAGATTATCTCGACGATAAGCTTCAATCGACCGCCGATTTCGAGAATCTCGACAGTTTGATCGCCAGCGTCGAAGTCCAACGCAGCCAGTTACAGACACAGCTTGACGATGCCGTGAGAGAGCTGGAAGATGCCCGTCGTTCCGCTCAAGATCGTCAAGGTGGTCTCGCCCAATCCATCGCCGAGTTTAATGCCCTACAAGAAAGTATAGATGCCCGTCTCAAGATCGTCGCAAACTCGACCGCTCCGGACGAAGCCATCCAGCGCCTCGAAGGGCCTATGAAGCAACTCCACAAGGTCGAATTAGCATATCAATATGTGTCGTTGCTTCAAGACGTCGAGAACATGCGACTGGAAGCGCGCTCCCATCTACCCCATAGTCCCAAAGCTGCACTCGAGCCATATACCCGGTTGAAACAGTTATGTGTGCGACTCAGGGAACTTCAGAGGGCTGCGGACGGCGCTGCCACCCATCTCGTGGAGCACGTTGAAAATACCACTGGGGCTCTCTGGAAAGAAATGAAGAATATCATGCCTCAAGAGATGGAAGCCATCCTGACAAATCGTAATTGGCCGCACGGGATCGATACTAACAGCGAGATGGACTCTGAATGGCTGCAGTGTTTCGAAAAGCTCGTTGATTTACAAGTCCCCGAAGTGCTCTACTCTGAGGCTGTGGTTGCTCTACTACCATTTGAGGTGATGGCGAAACCATTTGCCCAATGGTTTAGGTTCCAATTCATGGGTAGCAATGCGACTAGTACCCCACAGGCATTTGGGATGTTTTGCATTCCGCAGTTCATATCGCTGATCGACAAGTGGGAGGGATTTTTCCGAGAAAATGTTGGGCATGTATTATTTTCGCGCTTTCGCGATACTAGCGTTGGGGAGATGTCCGTATACGTCGACCCAGCCTCTGCGCTCATCACTGCGTTATTACCTGTCATGAGAGAAAAGATTGAGGTTGTGCTACAAGAGGGTCTTAAAAACCCCCAGTTTCTCAGCAGCCTCATAATTCAAATCATGAATATGGACGATGAATTGCGCTCAAGGTTCAACTATGATGGTGGCAACCGGGAGCGTGGTTGGCCCGGTCTGGCATCTGAAGTCTTGGACAAGCACTTCGATGTTTGGCTGAAGGCCGAAAAGGAGTTCGCTCTGGAGCGCTTCCGTGCAATTTTAAACTCACCTGATGCAAGGAATATCGATTACGATTATAATACGCCTGGTAAAATGAAACCCACATATGGAGCTGTACGTGTGACAGATCTGCTTAGGACCATCAACACTCAGTATGAACGTGTCCGCAGATTCTCCCACAAACTACGATTTCTCATCGATATTCAGCTGGAGATTCTGGATGAGTATCACGATCGTCTTAAAGACTCGTTGGATGCATATTATACCATAACCTCGACAATTGGCCGAACATTGCATGGTGTCACACGAGAACAAGCGGCGGCATTAGAGGGGACAGGTGCTTTTGAGACGCTATGTAAAGTATTGGGGAGCTCCGACCACATCGTCGCTACTCTCAAGGACTGGAGTAACGAAGAGGTGAGTGTTAGCCTCATACTTCATTCTTCATACTTACTAATCAGTCCTAGTTCTTTATTACGTTATGGGAGGAACTTCAAGCACGAGTACGCAAGAATAGTGATCAAGAGACTCTTGCAGGTGGTATGAGCCATGAAGACGTTAAGGACCGCATCTCTTCATCTGTTGGAACCGATGAAGACACTGGTATCTTATTTGATGAAACCATTGCAGCCTACAGCTCTCGACGCAAGACTGCCGAGGAGTACTTAGTTTCAGCCCTGATCGACTCTCACCAGAAGGCATTTCGGCCATATTTGAGCAAACCCCAATGGACTACCATAAGCAGCGATTTAAGCAGTGAGCAGCCTGTGCTATTCTGGTATTAAGTATCGTGCTAATTAAGATAGTTGATCCCTCGCAACTCGCAATAACTCCAGAACTTGACGAACCCCTGAAGGTTTGTGGTCATAAATACTTTGCGGGATTATGCTAACAGTCCGCCAGATCGTTAAACGGAACCTGACATTCTTAGCCAGTGCCCTAAGTACAGCCGTGTATCGCCGTATTTGGCGAACAGCACTTGAGAAACTTCAAGAGATATTGTGGGGAGATGTTCTCCTAAGGCAGAACTTTACGACTCTAGGCGCAGCGCAGCTTATGCGAGACTTACAGGCGGTTTTCTCGCTGGTTGATCGCCACATTCCGGATGGATCCTTGATTATGGATACGCTGCAGGACGGTGCCCGGCTTCTGAACCTCCCCGTAGAATCAAGCAACGGGGGAATCACTCTACAGCAAGCTAGTGATCGCATATTCACGGATAATACGGAGGCGAAGAGGACACTCGTTGAATTGGATATAGAATCGTTAACTCCCGCAAATGCGCGAAAGATATTGCAAAGGAGAGTTGAGAATAGTGAATAGACATAGGCAACTATGAACCATCCGCTATGCATCTACATATCCTGACCATGCTCTACTGAATATCCGTGCGAAAAAGAGGCTTAGCAGCCATTGACATCTGCTTACCATCAGTCTACATGATCAAACGCCAGGAAATGTAACCTAAACCCAGACCCAGATATCCATCAACTCTGGTTTCTCAGCTCAGAGCTCGCTGTGTGGCCTCGACCACAGCAAAGGTACCGGCACTGACGGGCATAGCACGCAGTAGCGTAGGCCCAATGCCCTTCCAGAAACCACGCATACCCTCGCCTCGCCATGTCTGCGCGAAGCAATCGCGCATGCTCTTGTAGCGCATGTTCTCTCCGAACCCGTCCGTCTGCATCTTACTCTTGATGACATCGAACGGGTAGCTGCCCAACCAGAGGGCTTCGCCCGCAAGCCCACCGTACAGCGCGACCTTGTAGGCCGGAACCTCGCTGCGCGCGATGCCGTTGCGCGCAGCATCCGCGTTCATCATCCACTCGAACGCCAGGAACCACATACCGTAGGCCTGCGCCTCGCGGATTATGGTGACAGCCTCGCCGCGGTAGACGCCGCGAATACCGCCGCCCTGCGACGTGAGCTTGCGCACGCAGTCCAGCGGCCCATTGTACAGACGCGCGGCGCCGTGCGGCTGCGTCTGCAGACGGATACGCACGTGTTCGATGGGTCCCGAGATGACCGAGTTGGCGATACCCGCGAACGCGCCCGCCGCGTAGTACTGTCCGTAGCTCAGGTCCTTGGCGGCGCTGAGCGATCGCGCTGCGTTCGCCGTCTCGAAGTACCGCTTCGCGAAGCCGAAGGCGCCGAATTGGATCGACACGCAAGCGCCGATTCCGAGGAGAGGCGTCAACGTGCCTTTGTAGAAGGCTAGCGGGCCTTCTTTCGCGTAGATCGTCGTCGCGGCGTTGAGGGCGGAGCTGTACTGTGTTGTTGTTTGCAGACGCACTTTGACTATGTCGAAGGGTTGGCCTAGGGTGCGTGCGTGCATGTTAGCTCTCGCTCGATAAAGAAGACTTGAACTTGTGCATTGATTCAAAAACAAAACAAGAGATAATATCAATAAACTAACCGATCAAAACTTGTGCAACGCCTCCCACGGCGCCGGCAAACAGGTCCTTCGCCGTGTCGAGCGAACCCTCCTTGACAGCAACATCTTGGGTCGCATCCGCCATTGTCCTGCCCCGCGCTCGCTCGCTAACTCCTTGCGGGTCCAATTGCCGAGGCCTTTTTCGTAATCAGGCAGAGTCGTTGTCAAACCGTAGAGAGAGCCGTTAGGTGGTTAGCGCCTCAGCAATTGGCCGTCGAGAATTTGAGCTCAAAGGTCGATGATGTGTCGCCGATATAGGAGGGGATATGTTCCAGGATAAAAGGCAAGGTTTAGAATATACGTACTCCAGGTATCTTGGGGTACACAATCTTATCGCTGTTATCTTTGAGCAGCAGCCAATAGTGTGCTTGGAATAGTCATCGTAAAGTGGATCCTCGGACAATTAAATCAGGTCCTTTGATGACGTGATTGGTCTTGATTCAGTGCAGCACAGGTAGACAGACGCATTCTGGACGCACTCTTCATATGCAGCAACTTGAGGGAATATTCGGCAGTTAGGTATGGAATGCGAGTGTCGCCTGGCTAAGCATTATTTTATGTTAAAATGAGCTAAATATCTCATAAGTAAGGTGGATTTATGTAACGTAGTATCTAAAGCTCATCTCGTACAGATATTATGAAACTCTCAACAATTCTAAAAACAGGTTGAATGCATGCTTTATTGACTAGTTTCGAGGAAGACGTGCATTTCGTAATTCACAAAACATGAAGAAGGTTTTTTTTCTTCAAAATGATACACCAATGGCCCTCTTTACTTGGCCTTACTAGCCCCAATCCTTCATGACCAAGAATATCTTAACCACTCGGAATGGCATCTAATACTCCCCAAAGTATCTAATTCGCTAGGGATTTTCTCGGATTCGGCGACTATGAACGACGAAGAACTATTTAAAAAGGGGGCCTGCCCTCAGAAAATATTATTATGAGTCGTAGATTCTGTGATAGTATGTATTTCTAGAAAACAGTTTTGAAATTGAAAATGATCGCGGCGGTCACGTCCTATGTACCCCCTTTTCAATCAACATCGCGCCAATAGAAATGTAGTCCTACACTTGGTTTCGAGCCTCAACTGCGGAATTATGCCTGTTAAATAAAGTGACCTCCGCCACACCGATCGCTGCTCAATCCCTCGAAGTTTGAGTCACATACCTCTTCAGCCAGATGTAATACATCAGTGATTCACTTCGATGACTGGCCCCTTATAAATCTTCCTTGCCCAAGTGGCATAGTAGATCAGGCTGAACAAGATGACAGCTCCAAAGACCAATACGGAATAGTTGAAGTTTGCGGCCGTAACCTCGCGAAGGGGTGGCCAGAAACTGAAGAAGAAAATGTAAAGAAGATAGATGCAAGAAAAGAGGTTGTTAGCAATACCCAGCGATCCGCGGAGTCGCCAGGGGCCCCAGGTCAATGCCGAGCCCATTGTATTAACGAGCACGTCGTCATCCTGTCGAAGACGGATGCCCCCGGTAGTTCTGCGGTAAAGGAGTAATGCGGCCGCAATAAAGTATGAGCCAAACAGCCCGGCGATTGAAATCGAGATAACACCATTAAATGCGGTTGAGTCGCCGATATTGACAAGAGACAGAAGAATTGCGATGAATGTGGTAACCAGAACGGCGTATCGGGGTATACCAGTTCGCGAACTGACTTGCTTCAAGATTCTCCAGCCAGGGAGCGCTCGGTCACGCGAAAATGCCCAGTATAGCCGTGAAGTCGAAGCAATACAATTCGTAGTAGCACTAAACGACATGACGACTACAATGCTAGCCATCACTGCGGCTCCGGCCGTAGACCCAACGGCGTGTTTGAAAATCGCCATGAAAGGATACTGGGGATTCTCAGCCAGCGCCTGGTCAATATCGCCAATTGAAAATAAGGTCGCGATTAACATGGCGAAGCCTAATGTCCCATTGACAGCGAGACCAGTTAGAAGAGAGCGAGGTATAACTATAGAGGCGTTGCGAATTTCCTCTGACATCTGGTGACAATTAGTACGCGCCGTACTGAAAGGATGATAGATTAGGTGAGTACTTACATGGATGGCACCATCAGCGCCAAGGAATGCAAACACATTTCCCATGATTCCAATACTGAAAGACAGACCCTGTGTTTGCCAATCACCTAGATTTAGAAACGTATTGAACACGTCGGTGGGTGTATTGTGTTGGCTGAGCAGAGCCAATGGGAAAATAACGGCAAAGAACCCCAGAACTATAACATTTGAGGTTAGCAATTGCCACTCTGACCGTGGTCCGTGGGTGTCTAGAAACCCAAGAGAAGCCATCCTACTCTGAGACCTGACACAAGAGGAAAATAGCTCCGGGCAATACTCACTATGAAGAATAAGAACAAGTCCTTCAAACCTTGCAAGAAGAACTCCGATAGCTGCGTTAATAGTGTATCCAAACAACACAACGCCCCAAAATAGCAGCGTCCCATGCCAATTCTTCATGTTCCCCGCATATTCTGGGTGTGTGAGTAGTATAAGGCCTTGTACCATCGTGCCTGTAACGAAGCCGCCAGAGGCTACCAGCGCTTGCCAGCCTGTAAGAGCCAACCAACCCGTTAGGTAACCAAGGATTTTTCTGTATCCAGCAGGCGCAAGCATCGAAACCCAATGGTACTGTCCTCCAGAGGTGGGTGCCATGGAGGCCAGTTCCGAGATGGTGACGAAGACAGAAAGGGTACCGATCCAGACTGTAATAAATCCGTAGATGATGCCGGATGGGCCGCCACTAATATGCCGTGATTAGTCAACACCGTCCTATGAAGTAATTGAGGAGATTCATACTTCTGTAATCCCGCGAGAAACGTGCTACTTGCATGTTAGCCTATTCATCAACATGGGGTTAAGTACAAACTTACATCAATGAACCCTCCCAAGTAATGAGAATTGTACAGCTGAACCCGAGAATAGTCAAGAAGCCAAAGTTTCTCTTCAATACTGGCTTCTTTCCTAGACGTGCTAAAGCAGCGTCGTCACGTGAGTCGCGTCCTGAACTGGCGGTAGCTGTCACTCCGGGCTGCGCCTGCAAGCCCGCTTTGACCTCACTATCAGAATCCATGGTTGGTTCGATGGAGATCGTCGCGTGGAATGTGTAAACAAAGCTATATCGATGCTGAAGGAGCGAATAGCGAATAAGGCGACAGGAGGACAAAAAAAGAGGAGGATACACGTGGTAAAAAAGGACTTTGGAAAACCTGAATTCAATAGGGGTTTTCCCAGACTAGCCACTGAAACTGGCCCATGATGAGCGAGGGGAGAGCAGAACCGGAAAGCGAGGAGGGATTTGAATGAGTGCGGTGCTGAGTATCAGGCCAAGTCGTTTACCAACGAACCGAGACTTTGTGGGGTGTCCCCGGACCAATTGAGTAATCAAAAAGTTCAGCTCAACTAACTGAATACTACCCCCCCAAATCAATACTTATCACGCAACCCTGAGTTACATACCATGTATTGAGGTGCATGGTGTTGCAGCTTCAATACTACCCCAATTTTTTCTGCCCCCTCACCACAAGAGAGCCTGGACCACAACAGACCAGCCAGACGATATGGTACGGCACTTGGCTGTCTACTCCCTTCTACGCCCACCGGGCCGGAGTGCAAAGTTCGCCTTTTGAAATCTGGCAAAAATAGACACGTTCGATGTATTGTCGCATGTTTGGTGGTGGTTGTATAGCTGGTAATAATACCTGTATCGCGCATTATCGTTATGCAACAAGATTCGGGGTCACCTGCAGGTAGTACACCAGGGGTTAGACACAGCTGCTGTGCTTCTTTTACACGTGTAAATCACCATGGCCCCCTCATACCTTCCTGCATGGGGAAAAACGACCCGCTGGGGCAGCAACGGTCTATATTTATCTGTGTTTTTCCGAACTACGGAGGATGGGCCACAAGATAAGGCCCAAGTCGCGGGCCGGAATTTCACCAGCAGACCTTGAACTTGTTTAGTCTATCGCAGTGCCTGTCTCGTAACCCGAGTAGTATTTCGCATGAAACCCGGCCTCTTAAATCCTCTCGACTGCAGTTCAAGGGGTATCGCATTAGAACGGGCTGATTTCAATATTTTTTTTTTTTGTCATAAACCGCTGCTCCTAAGCTAGTGTCAAGCTTTTCTACATGAAAGGGGGTATCTGCATCGCCAAGTTAATAGAGAATCTACGCATACATGGGTTTGAAAACGATAATATGGTATCCAGGCCCCATAGGCCACAGGTGAATCGCCGTGACATATCCCGACATAGGATTTCTTGGAAAAAAAACCTTTGTTGTACAGCCGTCTCGCATCTCAGGCATATTTGAGCTGAGATATCCTGTCCGCTTCATCATCATTAACTATTAGCTAGTTTTTCGTTTTTTTTTTTCTTTGCAAGTTCAAACTGGTAATCAGCGAGGTTTCGTAGCCAAGGTTCGGTGTTCACCTGCTGAGACGGTAAGAGCATGCTACTGAGCTGTGTGTATTTTCCAGGTTGTATGATCCGTTTGTGTTCCCTGAAAGCTCCTCTTCTGATCCATGAACACTTTCCACCCGATTAACGCTAGATTCGAGGCTTTCCATGAAAGGTCTGAGATAAGGTGCGCATGCCGTAATAGTGCTTATGACCAAGGTTGTTTGATTCAAAATAATCGGTATCCATAGCGTGCCTGTCGGGTCTGAATACGAAAATACCCCTAAAAAGACCGCGAGCTGCGCTGCAGAGACACCGATCACCCTGTATCATAATTAGCGGGCGTATTCATTCAAAGTTTGGTATTACTTCAATGTATAGGACGAAATAGAACTTACAACAGTCGGACGAGAAAAATCGCTAGAACGATGGCTCTTTTTGAGCGGGGAATCTGTAGGTTTCCTATGATAAGGACATAGAGCACCACGGTAAAAAGGTCGGTCAGAATGTTTAAAATCACGACATATGCCCACCAAGCTCGCTATTGCGGTTAGCAATTCCCACTGAGACTGACAGAGTGATGATGAAGCATACCCGATCAACACAGCGAAGCCCATGGACATAATCCCATGGCGTCGGTAGGGCACATTGGAACAGAGAGACAACCACAGACGTGATGACCCAGAGGCCGATGAGAGTCTGGAGGACCCAATCAAGCCTCTTATGTGTAGCGCTTGGGCTAAGTTGCTGGATAAAAGTTGATATTGACCATTTGACAAGTGCCAAGGTAATAATGAAGAAAACGATGCTCGCGTATTCAGCCTTTGCACACCCACGGATTAGCTCTTACATCTAGTTGCGAGTAGGAAGTACGGTACCTTTAAGAAGTTGTCGATAGCCACGTCACTTATCCCGCTTGTGGGTGTTCCTAAATGATTGGCGATGCCTATAGATATCGGGATGCATTGAGCAAGGTATGCAACCTGTTTGCGGTCAGGCATTGGTTCCCAGTGCCACAAACTCCTAGACTCACTTGTGCCGCTAGCATGAGGTAATCATCCCAGCTTAGCTTACGAGTCATAGCGTATTTTGTCCCGAGGCGAGCTGCCACGGTTAATACCGACACAATGAAGATGAACCAGAGGAGCAACTGCACTTTGCTACCCTGGCTCTCCGCGGCAACATCTCTTCCGTTCATCTCGAGCGACCTTCGAGCATTCGCGGCTCTGGCGGGAGACAATTACAAAAAAGGGAAAAGAAAAGCAAGTAGTGCAGAAGCTATCATAAAGAGGGATCTACTCGCAAACTTACGAGCCAGATTATTGTCGCCAACATATGCCCACGAGAACACAAGCCAAGCCGGCTCTACGAAGGCCAAATGCAACGGGTTCATTGCATCAAGGTAGAGAGTGCGGTGAGCGGTTCCGTAGTAGGCATTCTCACTGCTTGTGCTACCCGGAATCCGTAGAAATCTCGGCGCGTTACGTAGTCGCATCCATTATGGAGGGGGGTGGACTACAAGCTGGCCAGGTCAGAGGTTAGATCGTAAGTACAATGCATCAGTGGATCCAGCTTTGACTACGGGCCGGTCCCTAACTAACTAACGGACCGCTTTAGTATATGCGGCCGCAGTATTGCATTAGCCTACTGTAGGCCATCCAATTCACCACGCCAACAGTTTTACTCTGATTGGCCTAACTCGAAAGTAGGTTCTAGAGTAATCCCTAGAGGAAAAGGGCTTAGCTTAATTGCCGAGCCTTCGCTGACCGAGATGCTACTTCATGCTCGATCCAGTAAGCATGGCGTGGTGAATTGCCCGTTTTATATGCACGTTAGTGTCGTGTAGCATTGATAAAAGTGGCTGGGGCTGCGGTGTTAAGTCCTTCACAAACAATACATAGTACCCAGGAGATGCACATTTGGGTTTTGTAGTGGCGTCTATGTAACATATGTTGTATTTCCCCGCCCCCTTCCACTCTTATATTATCTCTCGAAAGAGCAGGGTGGAATATTCCGCGACCTTCCTCATTCGTTTCATGGGTTTTGAGATACTTACTTACAATAGGCTCGTGAAGCGAGGCATGCTCTGTGGTGTAATACATACCTATACAACCACAAGTACTCTACCGACCTAAACTGAATGTTGACCAGTTGGCTCATTAGACCCAATCACTAACCCATCTCTTCAAACTTTACCTGTTCTGATTCTCACTGCCTTGGCTCTCCCACAACTCAGACTCCACCTTTCCATAATAGCTACATGTTGCAGTTCGAGCCATGGCGCTAAAACTTCAAGAAATTGATCCCGAAACCGATTTTCCAGCATTGGCCAAGTGTCTCTTCGAGTCCTACGAGGACCCTCCGCAAAAGTTCTTTCACGTCTTCTTTCCAATTCATGGCACTGGCGATGAGGCCCGTAATGAGGCCATCAAGGAAGCCGCCGACCGCTTGAAGCTTTGGCATACCCATGATCCTTCCAGCTACTGGCAAAAGGTCGTCGATGAAGAAACTGGGAAGATCGCCGGCGGTGCTCTTTGGAACATCCATGAGAAAAATCCGTTTGAAAATCCCACTCCTTCGGCCCCAACTTGGTTCCCCGATGATGGCTCCCGTAGATTCGTCGAGAAGGCACTTGAAAATCATAGTCGGCCGCGGTCCCAGGTAGCTCAAAAACCTCATCTCTGTAAGTCACAGACATTCCTATAAAGAGTCGGCACTTGCTTACTTGAGTAGATCTCTTCATTATCTTCACTCATCCAGACTACCGCCGCAAGGGGGTTGGGCAACAGTTCATGGATTGGGGTATCAAAAAAGCCGACGAAACTAGCGTAGACTTCTACCTGGATTCGACTCCTTATGGGAGGCCGCTCTATGAAGCCAACGGGTTTACCTACCTCGAAGAGAACATCAACATACCTAAAACTGAGAACCCGGATGAGAAATGGAAAGAGATTGAAGATAAAGTCGGGCCTTTCACATTCTGGCTCATGTGCCGACCTTTTGGCGGTAAGAAATCCTCGGAGGCTGAATGAGGGCAATGACTACCTAGTCATTGTTTGTCGGATACTAAAGTACCACGCATGGTATGATTCATAAGCTGGTGCTTTTTGAGAGTTGGAGCATTGAGTCGAATCTATATTTGATAAAAACTTAGGTTCTCACTGAATAACGTGCTTCGAATAATGACCTATGTCTGCGAATAGGGGTTGAATGTGAACCCAATCCCTGAACATACTCTATGAGAGGCATCGGCGCTCCAAAGGAAGCACCCACCTGGCATTTTGATATCTAACAGGCGTAGAAAAGAGTAACGGGTATTGAGACTCCGCATCCGAAGCACTATTCCTTGTTGTCGCCTAGCAAAGGAAGATGGGAAGGGTAGCCGTTACTGAAGTCGGTGCTATCGCCAAAATGTAACGGGAGCACTGCCAAGCATGCAGCTTGATAGTTACACTATACTACCGGGCGTTGCCTATCGCTCATGTCGCACGACCAAGGTACATACTGAGATAATCAATCAGGTAATGCGATGTAGAAGGTAAGACAGAGATGCCAACAATGAGGTATATGATGTATTTAAAGGTTTCTCAATAAACTAACGAGTGTCCTACGAAACAACACCCTAGGGCTCCAGGCAATAGCTCATTACATGTAACGCAGTCTCATCTCGATCCACTTCTCTACGCTCCGGCCTCCAATCTCAAGATAATTGCTATTTCTATTAGCTATTCGAGCGCATTATGCTTAGAGATATAGAAATATTTACCGGATCTCTTCCTAAATTGGGAGTACGCTGGTTCGTGTATCAACTCATCCAACGGGGAGGATTCCGATGGGAAAAGCGTTTGTGCGGATGTCGACTCCTCCGACCGGAAGAATTCCAATAGGAAATGCATTCGTGCGGACATCAACTCCTCCGACTGGAAGAATTCCAACCGGGAAAGCGTTGGTGCGAACATCAACACCGCCGACGGGAAGTATCCCGACTGGGAAGGCATTCGTGCGAACATCAACGCCCCCAACGGGGATTACTCCAATGGGAAACAAGTTGGCACGAGCGTCCACTCCTGACTTGTTTGTGGTTGGGAGGTCAACTTTAACCCATTCCTCTGAAGGAACAGGTGCGTGGGTGTTGACGCTGAGCTTCCATGGCTGGGCTCGTTGGTCTTTAGCAGCTTGATGAAGCTTAGCTTGAACGAGGGCCTCGTATTGATTGGACATATTGAATAATTGACCTAGCTGGTGAAGAAAGGGGCCACGAGAAAGAAGGCTTGATGGAACGCGCTGTTTTGGCTGCACTGATGGGGCTTGCTAGTGCATCATACATATATAGGTTTTCAACTGTTCTAAGTAAGGAAGTATATAGGAGTTCCCCCCTAACACTTCTCTTCCCCGCTTTGTCTCAACACTCAAGGGACGTCTTGGTCCTTTTCACGCTGCCACGTCAGATCTCCGTAGGATCAATGGTAAGATGACCGATGTTACTTCAGGTAGGCCGCTGTCCGGTATACATAAAACTCCCTCTCATCTTGAGCTAACTATCTAATATGCCGTGCTCCCTCTAACGTACATCCAAAAGGATTCAGTATCGCGTGACAACCCAATACCAAGAGTACATTGCTACTTAGCGCCATGACAGTCCTACCGAAGGTGGCTCAGACGGTTCAACTGTTCATCCGCCCTGTCTTCTACAGGATTAACAGGTAGTTCACTACTACAGGCTCCTCTTCGAAGTAGATCATCCCCTGCTTTGTAGCGAAACATCACCTTCCTCACGTCAACGCTTCGATAGACTGTTGCTATTGTCAGTACGACTACTTGGAGCTACGCGTATTATAGCAATCACTCAATTAAACCCCAACCAAGTTTTAAGCGCAATGACTGAGACTGCCTTTGTTCGGTTTCTCCAGTGGAGTTCACTATACGAGAAGGAGCGCCCCTTTCAAATATTCACAGACCTTCTTCCAGACTCTCAAGACCAAAGAAAGACGAACCTCATCTGGGACGAGAGGCAGATTGGAGTAAAAGATTTTAGGGCATATGCCGACCGATTCCAGCTTGATACTCATGGATTTACAACACGCAACCTTCCGGGATTCAACGGGCTTCTGGACCGGGACACCATCACAAAGCGGTACTTGCCTGCGGTTCAGGAAATGCTTCAATGCGAGCTTGAAGATGTCGGCACAGTATTTGTGTTCGATTGGCGAGTAAGGCAGAGTATCTCTAAAAGTCGCTGAGCCTGCGCTTACCTACTACTTCAAGATTCGAAGCAGTCGCCCCGACGCGACAGATCAAAAAATTAACTTCAGTGATCAGACCCAGCCACTACTCCCTAGTAACTATGCCCATATCGATGCTGGGCCCGTTTCTATCGTCCAGCGTATAGAGAACAGCTTCCCATCCAATGCAACTAATATCTTACGGCAACGCATCAGAGCTGTCAAGTAAGCCCCTCTGATGTGCGGCTCAAACGAAACCAAATAAATTAATCTGATATTACCTCTTTCTAGTGTTTGGAAGCCGCTGTGCAACCCTGTTGAAGAGTGGCCGTTAGCAGTCTGTGATGGAGCTACCGTTAAACCAGAGGATCTCGTCGAGACAGACTCTGTTCGACAAGGTAGTGTTAGCACGAATTACTATGCTAGATACACGCCAGAGCAGATGTGGTACTACTTGAAGCATCAAACTCCAGAGGAGGTGCTGATTTTCAAACACTTTGACTCCGAGCCCGGTATACCGGCACCGTGTAAGAGGGGCTTCTACTCTCACGCTAATGAATTCCTGCTAACGAATGTAGATGCACTGCATGCTAGCATCAGGCAGGATGTGCCAGTTGATGCGAAACCAAGGCATAGCATCGAGGTCCGGACCTTGGTATTCTCTGAAACATTTGAATCTGAAGAGGGTGTCTGATGTAGGTCTAAAGACCAATCGTGCATCTCGCTCACCGTCCAAATGTACTTGCCTTTTACGTCAACTGTAGCTATATCCTCCTAAAGAATCATGTCGTTAGCAAATGAAACAGGCTTGGCTTCATCCGGCTGCGCCAGGAGGGCTTGCCGACGAGCCAAATTCAATCTAGTTGAGACTCGAAGTAATAGACCCAAGAAATGACGCTGGTGGTGTCTCGGCTTCCTTCCTTTCCGACTACCGGCCACAATGCCGGCAGAGGACGGAAACCCGCCGCCACATAAGCCACAATGAGTGCCTAGAAGCTTGGCCTGCTTCTTGCCCATGTTCCGCCCACCTACTTGATTAGGTAGGTATATACCACGAATGTAACGATAACCGCAGGACTTTAAAGTAGCAATATATCTTACATACATCTTGACGATCAGTATCTGTACAGAATATGAGGTAGTATTGCTGCTACCATGTAGGCCATCCGTAAGACGCAGCAAAAATTTCACCGGCGGCTAACATTTGATTAGGTCGAATCACGGCTCAGCACACCTAGACTGGCTAGGCACAGCCCAAAGTCCTGACTTGGCCATTTGTCGGCATACGACGTTAAGTGTGTCACGATATCATAAGGAGTGGGATGCGAGATAAGGACTACATCCATTAGTCCAAAAGTCCAACATCCCATCATTTTTCGTTGGACCATACTGCATAGAAACACTACCCTCTCATGCGCGTGGTTACGGCAGCGTGAGGTACATACTACCTGAATTTGTACCTGATTTACTAGTTAGGTTCTCCGCAGGAGGGGCGCAGCTCATCCAACCAGAGCCGCATACATCTCACCAGAGTACCATGCATAATGGTACCGTACCTTAGCTGCTACGGTATCTTCGGAGGTAAACTATTCATATCCCGCCGAGGAAAAAAAAGCGGGAAAGTAGGTGGCACGGGAGCGCGAGCTTCTAGGACTTACTTTCTCGGTCCAGCCTAGGGTATATCCCCCATCGCTTGTTCGCATTGCTTGTTCACCCCTCTTGGTAATTCTTCCACGCTAGCTTCGAAGCTCACTATTAGCTCAAGGATCACTTGTTATCTTATTCCGCCAAGCCAACATGGAAGGGTCAGAAGCAGAAACTGAGGCATTCCCTCATACAGGCCTCGAAAAGGGATCGATATCAGCAGGAGTAGAATGTTCAAACGCTAGTACATCACTGGCGGAGAAGGTACGTTACTCTTAGTCTGTATTCGATATAGCAGTCGCCTGAATGTAGTCAAAATTAACTTGTATACCTAGAGTGTCTGGAGAGCAGTTGACGATCCCCAACGCCCCTTGTATTGGCCTCGCGTCAGGAAATGGACTGCAACAATGATCTTGTCGGCCTTCTCATTCTTGCAGCCCCTGACTGAAACTATGCTGGCTCCAGCAGAGGAGCAGATTTCACACGACATACATATTACAGAGGCATACCAGTGGTTGCTGGTAAATTCATTGATCTTAGTTGGGGTCGGATTGTCTCCGTTACTGCTGGCCCCTCTGTCTGAAGTGTACGGTCGCAAACCTGTCCTAGTTATTGCCAGCACAATCTTCGTCATCTGGAACGCCGCATGTGGAGCGTCCAATACCCTTGGCCAGATATTAGCTTTCCGACTGCTCTCTGGTTTCGGGGCCAGCGTGGCGGATGCACTTGCTGGTGGACTTATGAGCGATCTTTGGGGCGCTGAGGAGAGAGGGAGAGCCTTTGCGTTCTATATGGCAGCGCCCCTTCTCGGACCTGCTTTAGGTCCCATCCTAGGCGCGTATATTTCAGAAGGAACCAATTGGCGATGGATATTCTGGATCACATCTATTGCATCGGTTGTCGTGATAGCCATTGCCATTATCTTCCTACACGAGACTTATGAGCCTAGGATCGAGCAGTTACGCAGACTTGCGGACAAAAGCTCTTCTAAATCAACCATATCATCCCAGAGACCAAAGGTTTTCCTCGAACTTATGAGGACAAATCTGCAACGACCCTTTCGCATGCTGGGTACGCAGGTTATCATCCAACTTCTAGCTGCATATATGGCTCTATTATACGGAACCATGTTTTTATTCCTGTTTATGTACCCTCTTCTGTGGACTGAGCAATATGGTGAGAGCGTTAGCATCGGAAGCCTAAACTATATATCCTTTGCTCTCGGGCTTATTCTTGGTGTGAATATCGCCGGCCATCTCAACGACTATATTTATCGCAGGCTTAAAGCGCGCAACAACGGGGTTGGCCGCCCAGAGTTCCGTGTTCCTCCTATGATCATAGGGACCGCACTCGTTCCAATAGGTTTGATCTGGTGGGGATGGACTGGGGAAGCCAAACTACATTGGATTCTACCAAACATTGGAAGCTTTATCCTGGGAACGGGTGTTTACGTTTGCTCCGGATGTGTGTCGGTTTATACTATTGACACATATCACCGTTATGCGGCATCAGCTGTGTCTACAAACCTAGTAGCACGAAGTCTAGCAGCTGCGTTTTTCCCGCTATTCGCGCCGTATTTGTTCAACGCCCTAGGATTCGGACTTGGTGCCACGGTACTCGCTGGTGCATTTGCGATCCTTGGAACGATTGTTGTACTTATCTTATGGTTCTTCGGTGAAAATCTTCGGGCTCGCAGTACATACTGTGCCGCCGGCATTGAATAGAGACGGCCTGATATAGCACAACACAGGAAAGCTAACACTCTTCACTGTCGAGCGCCCTGGCGTTTCGTTAGAGAGACATACCGAAAGGTGAGGTAAAGGTTTATTTCAGTATGATAGACTATTACATACACAAATACTTTATATTCTTAGGATTTGAGTAGTTCTTTTTTTAAAAACGAAAGACATTGATATCATTTATATAATCTTATTGCCCCTATCTTTATAACAGCCCAAATGGAGTTACCATACCTGATACCCTAAGCATTCATATTGCCCCCCTATTAAGTTATATCTTTAAGTATCCAGTGCGGCTAACTCAATGAGAAGTTCGCGCATGTGTCAAGACGAACTGTTAGAGTCACTCCCACCATCATACATCGCAGATCTCACCGGGGTATGACCGGCCTCAGGAAGTTCTTGAGCCGACATTGAGGGTTTCTGCTACTTTTTGAATTATTCAGCTACACGGAGGGGAATAGTATCTCTTAAGATGCCAAGTTAAACACCGTTCGACCTTTCTTTCACGTATCGAAAGATTAAGTACCCCTATCTCTTGCATTGCTGATACTGTGTTAACCGCTTGTAGTCTCAAGGAAATATAGAGGGCAGCAGGGTTACACCGTCCTCATTTTGGTCATTGGAATGGACTATCTAATCATAGCCACCTACATTACATGCGACTTGGAGAGGCCGGCTTTTCTTATAATCCGAGGTATTCACGTTACTTGTAAGATCGTATTAAAGAAAAGTCTAATGATTAAATAGAAGTTAAATGGACGGCGGAGAAAGGAGAGATCGATCCAATTTTATCCTTGGAATATATACCTCGGGTTTCCACGCAGGAATAAGAATACGTTGTAATTCTTATGGATGGACACTAGATATAAATAGTTACCACCGGCTTGTATTACTGACATTCGTAAAGATTGACTTTAGATATCCTGCAACGCCTATTACCTCAGCAGGGAATCTAGTACCTACGAATCGATGGACAGATGTCGTCCTTAAGCTGGCAACAAGTCCTAGCTCAGTTCCACGGAAATCCCAAACAGAATGTGCTACTTTCCATTGCAACTGGCGCAGTGGGGTATGTCTCGCGACCCTTTACGTCTATATAAAGCAGGTGAGGCTTATCAATCCTACGCAGGTTGAGAATCTAGGAAAATAGCTGCGTATTGATTTTTAACTACATCATGAAAAGTACGGTTGAACAGGCATGTTGAATCAATCCACCAACTCAGTTTAAGATACTATTCTCGCTAATATGGTGAAGAGCATCATATCCTGTGAAAAGAAGAATCATCTTAGTGAGGGGCTCCTTGGGTGGCCACAGTGTTAATGCAGGGGAGGGACTTGAGGTCTACCCCTGTGCCTTGTTCTATTCTTTATTATTGCCTAGTGCTCTTGTGGGAGCAAGCACAGCTCTATAAATTCAGTATAGACGGCAGGTATACAGAGTTAATGTACACTTACATCCCACTATAGCCATCAATTCTTGATAGACTCGGTTATCAGCGAGCATTTCTAAGAGACTTGAGAAGGCTGCTAGTCAAGGAATTGGGCAAAGGCTTAATTTACTTTAGATAATTCGTTTCCCGATCTTAAATTTCTTGTGAAAACTTGTTGGTTAGGTAGCTACCCTTTGTGATGTGGAGTATAGCTATGTACACTCAATCGTCTAGCAATTGTCATATGCATACCGGATGAAAATACTATGTTAGGGAGTTTGGTAAAGTAGAATTCAACCTTGTTTTAACCGGAGTGATCCCAAGGTACCCGATCTATGAACCATTCTAACTGGTCAATCGTCAACCAGTTTGGAGAGTAGTCCTCTCGGTCGTTGGTCGCCTCCTCGTTGTTAACCACATCCTTCGAGTGTACAAAAGCTAGCTTTGATGATTCATGTCCCACGCTAACCTCACGAACATCAATTGAGACGAATATAACCTCGTCAACCAAGTTGATTTGTTCTATATCCAAATCAACAGAGACCTCCAGATTTCGGCATACGGATGGGGCTATACGCCATACGGATAGGAGCTGATCGAAACGGCGTGTCCTCGGGGGGAACGCGGCCATATCCCCTCGGCTAATTCTTTCTTTTAATTGGCTTTTTGTCATGCAGTATGTAGCCATTGCTGTGGACTGTCGTAGAATTTCATGGAAATCTGCGTCCTCGTGAGCATCGCGTAGAATAGGGACAAAAATTGTCCACGGGTATTTCGAGGTACCCAGGATGGTCGCGAAACAGCGTATGGGAAATATGCCGTTCATTGACTTTCTCTTCGTATCAAATGCAGCACTAAGAGCAAAGAACAATACTGCATGTGGTCCCCGATTATCGGACAAAAAAACAACTGAGTGTTCGATGGGGCGGTACCGGGCATGAGGTAGACAGAATACCTCGTCTAGCAAAATTGGATCTTGTTTCCTTGTTCGTGTCTTATTTGGCACCCGCAAGATTTGAAAAGCTGCAGGTAGAGATGGCGCGAGCCCAATAGGGGGCTCTTTCACAACCAACACTTTGGTGTGCGCTTTTGTCCAATCTCCTGGAAATATGAGGACCAATGGCCCACATCTTGCGTAGAATGAGCCGCTCCAGTTCTCCACTGGGATCCCAATGTAGGCTCGAGATGTGCTACGAGTAGTGCAGGCTAGTATAATAAACTCATGAATGCCCCTCGTGCAAACTGGATACTCAACCCGCACACCGTTGCCGTGTATAACGGGAGGGGGACTGTCCTCTTGGCTACTAGCTTTTAATATCTCGTGATCGGTGAGAAAGTTAGTTGGGGAATCCGCAAAGAGTCCATGTGTGTTAGGTAACCGTGACATGAGGAAGTTGTGCATATCAGGAAATACTTGGGGTGTACCCCAGGCAAAAAGTGACTGATCATCGGAGACCCTCAGGATCTCTTGTTGTAGGCGCAAGAACGCCTTTTTTCCCTCTCCATAAATCAAGGGCATGTTAACGTCGAAGATCCCCATAAGTGAATAGGCCTCATCTTCGACTCGAGTAGTGTTACGTTTCGCCGCCCAAGACATCCTTTTTGCCACGCAGACCTGATGGAAATTTCCAGTTGAAAGAACAAATGCGTCGATTCCAGTGATTTTCTCGAGTGTATCCCCGAGTTCCGATTTCGAGCCTAATAACCCCCAGTTCTTCGAATAAAATCGAACGACCTTAGGAGCTATCAACTCTTGTAAGGTCCAGCCCCTACTAAACCATCGACTAGAAGCGAGTCCATCTTTGTCTGTGGCGTCAACTAAATACGCATAACATACTTTCGCATTGCTATACCATCTAAACATAGAATTGATAGCCTCCGATAATTCTGCGGTGCTAGTTTTGTCTATGCAACAGCTTCATCATGTTCAGTTCAGCTGTCCATACTTAAGAATAATCAACACTCACGTATCAACCCAGGCCCAACCAAGCCCATCCACAACGGCCTGCTCACAACAGAATCGGATCTTTTCGTAGCCTTTCCGTAGCTCGACATCTACCATTGACATATCCTGGAGAGTACATTCTCCTTCATCCCAGGTATGAGAAAGGATGGCGTAGTCCTCAACGCTGTCGCCAGGGAACTCGTGGATTTTGATTGTCGACGTATTGATTAAGCGCATCTTCGGTTAATGAAGGTAGACCTAGTTATAACAGAAGTGCGGTGCAGTTCAGTGGCCAGCCGGCTTACCAGGATCTTATACCGAGCATCATTGGCGCAGATTAGGGGGGAGGGAGAACAAAAGATGATAGGCTGTTTGTCGCTCAGCGGACAGGGAAGTAAATGTAATAGACTCTCCAATAACTTCGACCCCTGTATGCAATATTCTAAACACGGACAGAACTATGCACACTTGCATCTCACTACAGCCGCAATTCTTCTTAAGAGAATAAGCCACCATCAAGCACTTCTAAGAGATTTTCAAAGTTTGATATAGTTAATAAATTAGGCAATGGCGTGATTGTTGTAGTGTGGGGTATGATGTAGGTAGCTATATATAAACACATTATTTCTTGGCAAACTAGCCCCTATTTGTAAGAGATTGAGCTAATCTACTCTTACCATCCAACCAATCGGGGTGTGTTCTTATTAAGTCCTGCATAATCAGATTACCACAACCTAGAGACAACCGTCATTTTAGCATATATAGTAGCAGGTGTTGAAGCCTCTAAGCCCATTGCCGGGTGCCTGAACCAACACTATATAAGGGTTGATAGTGATGCCTTAGGCAAACTGTGATGAGTTGGAAGTGAACCCGGGCCCGAGAGCTAGGCAGCTTTTGGCTAAGCTGATAATTGCTACAAGAAGGGTTTACGTCTTGAAACCAAAGGCTACTACGATTATTGGGTACCGGGTACTAGAAAAGCTTTATATAATACTATGTACTTATTTACAGACAGTTATGGTGGTGTTTTATAGGTTTCGATGACATGGTTCCCCGCAAGGCTATCGGAAACCAATCTCAGACACAGGCTTATCAGTTACCCCGACAGACATGTCTTTTATACTTAGCTAGGCATCTCATACCATAATTGTAAGTGCTGGATCCAACCTCGTCATCTTCGTAACAAGTTCTCGGGACATTGTGTCAGAGCCCAAGTATGGGGGCTGGCGAATATCTGTTGTTACGCAAAGACTCTATCCCATACTGACTAAACTGATAATCTTTACTTATGTACACAACACTCCTCTTTGTCTTAGAAGGGGTGACACATTGGGTTAACACTATATCAAGATCCGAAAAGTTGTCGGCGATTTCCGGGTGGACGGGAAATCATCTTCACCGGTTATCACATGCTTATAGAACCGGTTCTTACTCCAATATGCTAGAGGGAGCGGTTAAACACATCCCCTATATACAAAATATAAGAGACATCGTCGGACTATAAGTCACCAGCATTTAGTTCATCACCGCTAGCAAGAAACGCCATCACGTATATCCTCTGATTCGTAATCTGTTAGTGAAATCATATTTTAAGTTCGAAGTATGCCATACCCCGACCGCAAAAGAAAACTTGATTTTAACGGGACCGGTCGAGAGCTCGGGCCCCCCCACAGCTGGTTGCCACGAAGATGCCCTCTCAAGTACCTCCCGGGTGGTACCATTACTGCGTCCTCAAGGTCCAGAATTTGCATAATTTTTATAAACCCATTTTTAGGTTTGATATCTATTATCGGCAAGCATACTTATCAACACCAATTTGGAGTAGTTGTGATGGATGGCATTGAATCCATTGTAGCTAGATATTAAGAGGCTTAATATGTAATATACCAAGAGACTCCTTGATGACGTGGTTGCTTTCTAACCTCCCAAGCTTTCCTCGGCGGTTCAAGGAAGTACATGCAGGACCACAATATAGTACCGCAAAGAATATTCTAGGGTACCATTAATTATGCGTATAGATTTGTATTTTTATCCTTGTTTCTCGACACCCCCTAAATCCTGCGGGTCGCCAGCCTGGGTTGTATAATATGGACTATTGCTTTATTCTACAGTCGCAGTGCCACGGTTGAAAGATTATGGCGTATTAATGTGTGACTGCATTGAAATTGAGTTAATAGCTGCTTAGTCTGGATCATATACTATTTTATAATATAATAGTAGTCAACGTGATATATGATTGAAGAGACTTCAAGCGCATTGATGGACTCTATTCGTTCTACACCCCAGCTACTTTACAGGAGGTGTACAACTAAATCCTGAAGAATCTACTCAAATTGCGAATATTCTCCTAACGCGCCAAAGGTCCCTCGAGCCTCTGAATATTCCATGGAATCGACATGCGAATACTGAGAAGGCCGGCTTGCCTTACCCATCGCGGTCTTTATGTCTCGGACTAAAGCAATGGTAGACTCGAGCAAGGGTTGAGCAATTGAAATGTGAAGCTTGAGATATCGAACGTTTCTTGTGTTGAAAGCCGGAACTCGGAGTATCGGAGACTGAGACTGATTGAACTACGCGGGTTCGGTATAACAATTTGGAAGCCATTTGCTTTAAAAAAGGGATTACAAATCATCGAGGGTCACGGTTGGCATGGGGCACAAGGGATACTCGTAATTGTCCGAAGAGCTTCCTTGATTTAGGCGATCTCTACTACGGCCTTCCTCGTTCTAGAAGATGTGCCAATAAACATATTCAGTATAATAGATGATGAGAAGTCAAAGGGACAATTCGACGGCAAGCAGGAATATCTCTCCCACGTGCTGAGAGAGGGCAATCGGAGTTGGCCTTATTATCTCCAGTGATCTATAAACTTGAAAGCTCTAAAACGAGTTAATAATCTGGTAAATAGGTAGATAGGTAGGTAAGTAGATTTACTTAACGCTAAAAGAAAACTACGTAGCAGTTATTTACAAAGCTTTTTAAAAAGCATACAAGTAAATTAAAAGCTATAGTTTATTTGCTATAAATACATATTTTTTTTTAACTAGTTTAATATTAAAACAGCTTAATAAAGCTATTTTTATTAAGTTTTTTTTGCTTTGTTTTAAAAGCATGCTTAACTATATATTAATTTTTAGCTTATACTTTTTTTTAAATATTTTTAAAGCATATATATTACTATTTAAATAAATAAAATTTTATACTTTTTTATAAAAAAATATAAAAAATAATAAAAATAGTTATTAATTAAATATTAAGTTTAACGCATTTTTTATTTAAACAAGTTACTTAATTAACCGGGTTACCTTAAAACTTATATAAAAATGAATATTTAATTCTTTAATAACTTTACAAATATTATAGCTATTAAAGTGCAGTTTGAAATTTTAAACTAATAACTTAATAAAAAAATCCAAAAATATTTTTATTAAGTTATTAGTTTAAAATTTCAAACTGCACTTTAATAACTATAATATTTATAAAGTTATTAATAGTTATAACTACTTTTTTGTTTTTTTTTTTAGTTAATATAAAAAACATAAGTTTTTAAATAATATAACATAGTTTATAAACAAGTTATTTACTTCTTTATTTAACATATAACGCATTTTATAAATTAGTTTTGCACACAAGCAAGTTTTACATCTTTTTGGCGTACTTTGTAAGCTAATTTATATGCAGAAATATTTACTCTACTTTATTATAACTTTGCAAAAAGGTTGTATAAAAATAAATTTAATATTATTAGATTTGTAATTAAATAAAAAATTTAAAAATATTTTTATTTATTTTTTAACTATTTTATTTAAAGCGCTATTAAAAAGTATGCTAAAATAATTTTTGCAAATTTGTTTTTTAAAGCTATACGCTTAAATAAAATAATTAAAAAAAAAAAAAATACTATTGAATTCGTTATTTTATTACGAATTTAATAATATTAAGTTTATTTTTATACAAATTTTTTTTGCGAAGTTATAATATAACGGAATAAGTACTTTTATATATAAATTAGTTTATAAGGTACGCTAAAAAAATGCAAAACTTGTTTGTGTATAAAACTAGCTTATAAAATGCGTTATATTATTATTTTATTATATAACAATTTTTTAATAATTTAATATTAAATTTAAATTAAAAAGCAAAAATTATTTTAGTTTTTTAAATTATTTAATTATTTTAAAAAATTTTTATATAATATAGTTTATAAACAAATTGTTTATTTAAACAAGTTGTTTACTTTTTATTACTTTTTTATTTTTAATTATTAATAACTTTATAATGCATTTTATAAGCTAGTTTTACATACAAGCAAGTTTTACACTTTGGCTTAACATATTTTATAAGCTAATTTATATGCAAAAATACTTACTTTATTTTTTAATAACTTTGTAAAAAAACATTAACGCATCCCCCAATTGACTTGGCCACCCAATTGAATGGGCCACCCTTAAAACCCATACAAAAATCGTCTATGCTTTATCACGTAACTATTTAATAACTTTACGAGTTTTTGTCCTATAATAAAATAAATTATATCGTTAGATTCTTAATTACAAAAGGAATTCAATAATATATTCTTTTTATTTATAACTATTTTATTTATTAAGTTATTAAGCAATACGCTAAAATAAGCGCTAAAATAATCCTTGCTTAGCGTTATATTAGCGTATTGCTTAATAACTCGCTTAATAAATTAGCTATAAAATAAACAAAAATATTATTGAATTCCTTTTTTAGTTACAAATCTAACGGTATAAATTATTTTATTATATAATTAGAATTAGTAAAGTTATTATATTGTTAAATTATATACGTTTTTATATATAAAATAATTTTTTAAATCTTTTTTAATTTTTAAAACTGTTATAATATAAATATAATGAAAAGACTTGTATATTTGGATTCCTTATTTAATTACGAATCTAATAGCGTTTTCTTTATATTTTTATAATTTTTATTAATAAAGTTATTTAAAGGTTTATATATAATATTATGTAGTAGTACGTAGCAAGGGGGTGGCCCATTCAATAGGGTGGCCAAGTCAATTAGGGGATGCGTTATATAATAAAATCATAATTTTAATAATATTTTTATTTATTTTTTATTTATTTTATTTGGGCATATAGGTTTAAAAAACAAATTTGCAAAAATTATTTTAGCATAGTTTTTAATAACGCTTTAAATAAAATAGCAAAAAAAAAAAAAAATACTATTAAATTTGCTATTTTATTACAAATTTAATAGTATATAACAATTTAGTTTTATTTTTATAAGGTGTAAACTTTTTATATAAGTTGGTTTATTTATAAATATAAGATATTATATAGTCCATATAATTGGAAAAGTGTAACACTTAATAAAAAATATTAAATAAATACAATAACGCATTTTTTACTTAAATTGGCCATCCAATTAAATTAGCCATTTTTTTAAACCTTTATACGCAATATTTTTTATCCTTTTTTTTTTAACTAACAATAATAGTTAACTTTTAAACTAAAGCTAACTTACAGCTAGCTTTTTAAGCTTGTTAAAACAACCCTTGTTTATTTTTTAAACATGCTGCTAAGCTTTATAATATTTTTTGTACAATTTTTATTAATTAAAAACGCAGTTTTAATTTAAACAATAAAACGCGTTTTCTAAAATCTAAATTAACTAAATTTAAAAAAAATTTAATCGTACAATATATTATTAACCTTATTGCGCAATTGTTTTTACTTAAACATAATAATATTAAAAATATAACTAACTAACTGCTAAAACTATACAAAAAACATTTTATAAAAAAAACTAGACATTTAACTTTATATAAAAGCAATTAAAGCTTTAAACACGTTTTAATTAAAAAATTAATTACTAAAAAGTTTTAAACAAAAATTTAATTAAATATTATGTTTAATTTATACTTATATAAAAAACAATAACTAAAAATAGCATTTACAAAAACAATATTTATAACTTTAACAAAACAAGATTTATAATAAACAAAATTATAGCCAACTTTATTATAATTATATTTAAACGCATATAAAAACTAAAAACTATATAACTAAGTAATACAAATTAATTTATAATTATTTAAACTGTTTTATTATATAGCTATATTATTTTATTTTATATTATTTTAATAAAACAAAACTATTTATTGCTTTAATATAAAAATATTAATTTGTTTAGCAATTAAAAAATTAAAACTATAAAAAATAATTAAACAATAAACAAACAAAACATAAATTAAATTAAACATTTTAATTTACATATAAAAAGTTATATAAAAAAAGTTTACTGTTTACTTATTTTTAATAAGCACAAAAGCTATTATTTTATTAATTTTAAACAATATTGCAAAAATAACAAAATTATAACTTTTTATAACGCATCTCCCACTTGATTTTGGCCACCCTATTGGATTGGCCACCCCAAAATACATACAAAAAACGTCCGTGCGCTTTTAAATAACTCTAC